>CAUZXS010005977.1:7500-190000 GCA_963585895.1 Sepioteuthis lessoniana
TTAATGCTGAATCCATTTTTATACAAATAAACAGTTTATTCAACAGTTCTATTTCAAATAATTCAGTTTAGCATAAGTACTTTCAATGTCAAAATAGTTCCATTTCAAACAATTCAGTTTACCATAAGTACAAAGTTTAAATGTTAAAACAGTCCTATTTCAAGCAATTCAGTTTAGCCTAAGCACACAGTTTAGTTCTATTTGACCCATAGATAGGACCCTATCAGGTGCTACCACTCTGGGCCAGAGTGGACCAGGGAACGATGGCAATGAAGGGGTACTCTGCATTCCCCAAAGCTCCAGCATTACTGGAACCTCACCATCAGATTGTTTTGTGTCATATCCAAGACACTCATTGGGGAAGGGGTCTTACCCCTCTGCAGAGATGCAATTAGTATATTCTACAGCCCCAGCTGACTGGGCAATATGAAAGAATTGAAAAGATGGAAATATCAAGCGAGATAAGTTGTCTGCTCCATTCCCCCATCCTATTTTGCATTCATCCACATACTTAAAAAGGTATTACCTGCATACATCATTATCTACATGGTTAGGAATGTCCCAAACTGTTTATGATTATGCTTGCTCATTTTATAATTTGTAAATATGACAATTATTCTGCTTGTTCTCGCAATCCCTTGTCCCCAACAATCACCTTTCCTTTTCTAGTAAATTAAATGTTGTTAAACCAACACCTGTCTTGCTTTACTCATGTCACTTGTTCTGTAACATTTATTTTTCATCTTCCCGTAATATCCTGAATCCCAGGAGTAGAATTTCTCCCACACTCCTTGGTCCTTTCTGAGGAACATTATTATTTTAAATTTTATTCTTACTATGTCACACCTTGACGGAGGCACAGAGTCTAAGGGCAATAATCCTGACCTGCTTCTCAATTGTGTTTCCTGACAATATATATACATTTACACACCTATATACCAGCCCATTGGCATAATGGTTGCTAATGGGTTGAGAGACTGGGGTTCAATGCAAAAGACTCAAAAAAATGGCACATGATGCTTCATTGCTTAACACTAAGCTTTATAAGGTATGGATTTAAGGTAAGTGGATAAATCAAGGGAATGTAGTTGCTTTGGGTAGCCATTGACTACTGTCAGCCAACTAACTTAGGTATACATATATATATATACACACACTCATTCCCACACATATATCTATACATATATAAACATATGTATATCAGATAGTTGTCTATGCCCTGTGAGACTGGGGTTCAATCCCAGGTTGAGTCATACAAAATACTTAAAAATGGTACTTGATACCTCCTTGCTTAATACTCAGCATTAAAAAGTATGTATCAAGCAATCAATGGAAAGGAGTAGCTCCCTTCCGTACACCTCAGTATAGTAGCTATTGAATAGGGAGCCTTCAGGTTACATTCAACTATGGCCAGAAACTTTATATATATATATATATATACACATATATATGGATAAAATTAAAAAACAAAGAAATCCAAAAGCGATAAATTTATTATGAAGGAAAGTTGACGCTATATACACACACACATACACACACACACACACATATATATATATATATATATATATATATACGTGCATATATATATACAAATATATATATGTATATGCATATATACATATACGCACATATAATTAATATATATATATATATATATATATATATATACACATACACACACACACACACACATATCTCCTTTTATATGTATAGATACATACTGGACAAAAATATGAAACCAACCTCAAAAAAGAAGAAAAAGATATTGTTTACAATTTTTAGATTATGAGAATCAGATATATGAAAGATAAAGCATACAGACAATTAAGTTTAAATCATGAAGAAATTTCAATTCATTTTTATATGTATATGGTTAATTTTAAAATTTTATTTTGACAGAAATATAAGACCAATGACCAGAACTATAGAATATACTGGCAAATTTCTTAATTAATATTTTGTGGATCCACTTTAAGCTTTTTATAACCTCAAAAAATCGACTAGGCATACTATCAACTAGTTTCCGAAGTTGAACCGAAGGTATTTTTCCCATGTGACTAAG
This sequence comes from Sepioteuthis lessoniana, assembly GCA_963585895.1. Classification (NCBI taxonomy): domain Eukaryota; kingdom Metazoa; phylum Mollusca; class Cephalopoda; order Myopsida; family Loliginidae; genus Sepioteuthis; species Sepioteuthis lessoniana. Next base: position 9,566 of record CAUZXS010005977.1, read on the forward strand.
ATTGTGATTTTGAGTTCAGAAATTACTGAGTACTGTCGACCTCCTTCATAAACTTTTTCAATCCCCACAAATTTCCTATAGGACTGGAGAGCACGCTGGGTGGTCAAAATGTCTTATTTTTGTTCAAGCAAGTACTTCTTTGTCATTGATGTATTGTGGTTAGCAGCATTATCTTACTGGAAAATTCACCCTTTCCACACAGACAACGCCCTTCTTGTGCGAGAGATAAATCATTTAGCATCTTCATATAATCTGTTGTTTTTTGTTGAGCACTGACAAATTGTAGTTTAAGTTTTCCTGAAGATGAGAAGGCCTCCGCCAGATCATAAGAGATCCTCTTCCACTATGCCTTGTTGAGTAATTCTCTTCTGGAAAATTTTTTGCATGCCAGTACAAGTAGCATATACTATAGATTTCAATATTTTTGATGTTGACAAAGTTTTCTTCGCGAACAATTCTCCTTTTGAATTGTGGATATAATTTTTCTGGCCTGCCAGGGGGTTTTCTTGTTCCATACTTATTTGGACATTTCAAGAAATTGCAGATAATGGTTTTACAGTATCCTAAGGCCTTCAAAATTTCTCTCTCAGGTTTTCTGACTCATTTCAGAGCTATAATCTTGCCTTTCTCAAATTCAAATGATTTAGTTCTTTTAGCCATTTATGTTTTTAGTATTTTAAGTATAACAGTTTTAATAGCTTTTATATTAAGAAGACTATATATAATAAACTTTTAATTAAATGAAGTTCTTTTTTCCTTAGTTTTTGTTGGTGGACTTATATTTGTGTCAAAAATAGATTTTAAAATCTAGCATAAATGCTAATATACATATAAAAAATGAATTGAAATTTCTTCTTATTCTAAATTCAAATGTCTTTTAACTTTATCTTTCATATATCTGATTTTCATAATTTAAAGTAAACAATATCTTTTTCTTTATTTTTGAGGGTGGTCTTATATTTTTGTCCAGGAGTGCAGCTTAGAGTTAATTTTTTTTGCCCTCAAAATAACTCAAAATATAACCATTAAAAGCTCAACCCCTGCCAACAAAAAAGTTGTCAATATTAACACACACCATGTCAACTGTCATTATTTTGTGTGGCCACCATTATTATCCAGAACTGCCTTTACTTTCCTGGACATGGAGTTTACCAGAGCTTCACATTATTTCTAATGACTAAATTCGAGGTTTTAAACTTATTATTTAGTCATTAGAAATAATTCCTCTCTCTTGATTGGAGTTTTGCAAAAAACCGTTATATATAAATTTAAATGTCCTTTAGGAATTGTATCTCTGATAATAATAATATATATGTTGGTTTAACCTCAACTACCCTGTCGAGGAGACTTACAATGCACCTTTCTGATACATGTTCAATAGCTCAGCATTTAAAAAAACATTCATGCCCAACAACACAATTACGGAAAATTCTCACCGACAACACAACAATATTAGAACATCAAAATAATAAACAAAAACAACAGATTCTCAAAGCACTACATATTAGAAACATGCAACCGACACTTAATAGAATTAATTTTCAAACCAGTGCTAATGTACTTAAATGTCTTTAGCTACTGACACTAATTATAGAAACCCATTTAAAAACAAATGCCATACTCTTCAACGGTAAAGACGCTCTTACATAGTAGTAATATGCTAAAATAAAAGTTACATCACTTTTGTAATAGATCCTCCCCTGATAATGGCCCAAAGTCAGACAGAAAGTACTAGGTATACATACAACTATGGACAATACATAAATCAATTCCCCTCGAATATGATAAAAGTAATACGGGAATTCGAACGGATCCAGAAGAAAATATGTAGACATAAAACGTTTATTATGTTTAATGAAATTTGTATATATATATATATATATATACATATTTATAAAGGAATAAATACAGATATATCCATATGCAAATGTAGACACACACACACACACACATATATATATATATATATATAAACTTGTCAAGAGAGAGAAGTTATTGACCATAATAGTTATATTGAATATAGAACAATAACTAATTTCTTTTATTTTATTATTAGAATCAGTTAGGTGATGTTATCACATATTAGATTTCTTAGAACTATGTCATCAAGTTTTTATTATGTATGTAGATATGGTTATGAAAATATAAACTTTAATGACAATGAAAATAATACTACATTAAAGAATACTAAACACAGAGAATGAATTATGCATATGTATACATACATATACCCACAAACACACTCCATGTGACATACGGAACACTGGACAGTTGCTGATGAGACCTAATAAGGTTGTAACAGCTGTCCAGTGTTCTGTATGTGGCATAGAGTGCTTGCTGGATTTTCTAGTCGTGGTAATTCAATTAATAATATACATATATATATATATATATATATATATATATATATATATAAATTCTTTTTAATTTATGAACTTAATTTGATACTGATTTTCTTTTTATATACCTTTTGAATATATGGCTTTGCTAAAAAAACATTAGCAATATGTTAAAAAATATATTTTCAAGATTTATGTTCCCAATGCAGATTGTTTGGTAAGCTTAGTATTCTCCATATCTGGTAAAAGACATTTATTTTTGTACCAATAACCATTACACTTTACAAACTTATCTCATGAGAAATACAAGCAATTTGCTTTTCTATTACTTTAAAGAGAATACATATAAATTCATTTTGTCAGTAAAACAATCTTTTTCACTGAAGTAATGAAAGCTGACAGAAATTTAAAAGTATCACATGGGTGAGTAAATGTATGGATGCTCCAAAATGACAAAAGTTTATATCATCCACTCTAGCAACAGTATGTTTCCAATAGGAAAATAAGAACACCATCATCTATTAGACAACATATTAGTATAAAAAGTATTCTCAAGATCCAAACAAAGCAGCACACAACCTTCTTCATGCTACTTACCATTTCTACAATCTTCACTTCAGCTTCTATTCGCAAATTATACATATATTGGTTAAGATCCTTCTCCATCTGGATACTGTTATCTTCAAGTTCTACACAAATAGTAATTAAGGAAGAAAAAAATTTTTAGGTAATAAAACAAACCTGAAACAATCAATTATGGTTAGGCACTTTGCATGGTGTAATGGTCAGCAAAAAGAACCTTGTTAGAGTGTTTGATTCTCACTGTTCATGTACCAGACTAGGCTTAGTAAATGACAACTCCAGTTGAAGTCAGTCAATTACAAACACATTATTATTATTATTACACTTACTTATAGGCCATTTTCAGCTTGAAGAACTACCCATAATTGTAATTATTAATGGTTAGTTAAATGTGAATATTTATTTTCATAAGACAATTCATTTTCTTATTTTGAAGTAGAATTAGTTAACATCTTCCAACTGATTATTAGATCATTTTTTCCACAAATATGAAATAATATTTTTGGCATTAAAATATCCCTCTGGGTCCAGATAACTATGCATACCACATTTGGTAGCTCTACATTAAACCATTTGGCCATTTATAAAGAACAAAGAAAAATTTCCCTCTTCAGATACAATTGTTGTACCAGAAGGGAAACACAAGGGAGGCAAATCTTCTACATAACTTTATATGATCTCTGGCCGAGTAAATTTTGGTTGTTTCCCTTGGACTAAGCGATTTTCTCCGAACTCAAGATTGTTTAGATCTACATTGGACACCTGTTGTGATTTAATGGCTCCTAAAATCGTCTCATTGACAATTTCGTCAGTTATAGCAAGTCTGAACCCACCTGTTGCTTTATAGTTCAGGCCTTGTGCCAGACTGAGTTAAGCTCTGATGGTCATGAAAACATTGGCAAACACTCTACTCACTAAGCCAATGGCCCGGTTAACAAGTATCACTTAATTCTTCCTTATTAATTTGACTTGCAAACCAGATGGGTGAGATGAGTTTGAAACAAGACTGAATTTATATTTACTAAGATAGAAATGAAATGTCTAGTTTTTTCAAAATATTCCTTTGGTACTCAACACATTCATTCCAGCAAGTTTTCCATTGGTTCAATCGCCTCTGAAACTCCACTTTCGATATAGTATAAAGCTGTACCATCATATTTCTTTGATACTCCTCAACCTAAAATATCTTACGTTTGAGGTGAATTTTACGGTCAGAAAATAAAGATTAGTCACGTGAGGCTTGGTCTGGTGAATATGTAGGTTACTGCACTTGTATAATTCTGTGTTTTAACAAAATCATTTCATTAGATAAATATATTGAGACTGACTTTTTCTTAAATTGGCAGGGATTAATCTAGACATCATCACTATTAAAAAAGTTGCTTCACTATACACATATCTCCACTAAAGTTTTAACTTTAAAAACTAATTCAAAAGCTCAATCTTGATACTTTTTGATCATTTCCTCAGGATTTCACTGAATAGCCCTGGGATTGAACTCACTACCTTATTAACTGCATATAGTTAATCATTGCTTATATCCATGATGCTGCTAATATTTAGAAATTTTTTCTCCATAACACCAAAATAGTTATATTCAGCAGGAAGAGATGTAATTAAGAAAACAATGAGATGTATATGTAGAGATATGCCAGAATTAAAAGGATACGTGCAACAGTGAAGATTCGTAACTTGCAGTTCTTCCAGACTTTGTGTTGTCTAAGCAGAAAGGGCAACAACATCAGTAGACCCCCTTCATGTGGGAAAGAGTTAAGGAATAATAGGGAGAGAAAGAAAAAATATGGCAAGAATAGAGACAGACACAGATGAAGCAGAGAGAAGGAGAGAAATAAAGAAGTGGGAAAAGGAAAGAAGCAGAGAAATATAAAAGTGAGGAAGGAGAGAAATAAAGGATGAGGGAGGAAGTGAAAAAGGTAAGGATGGATAGAAATAGAAGGAGGGAGATGGTGAGAAATTGAGAAGAATGGCTAGAAAGAAATAGAGAAGGGAATTTAATTTAAATGCATAATAATTTTTAATTCAATTTTAAATTTATTTGAAATATGTTTCATATCTGAAATTAGAAAAATAAGTTAAATACAAATTTAATTTTAAATTTCAAATCAATATGGTTGTTATATGAGATGTGTTTTAAAATGTAGGGCCTCAAAAGGCAGGGATAAATGAATACCCTATGAGTGTGGAGATTTCAACATTCTCTATTTTTAACATCACTTATTAGTTACTTTATATAGGCACTTTGCAAAGTCTAGGCTAACAAACCCTTTTTAGTGAGTTTGATTCTCACTGGCTGTTCCATATTTCTGAACTTGAGCTGAACTAAAAGATGGTAAATGATACTTACAGAGAAGTCACAGCGAAAGTACTAGTTCCTGTTTGACCATTCAAAATAAGTAGCAATGATCCTGTTAACTTCTAAAGTGGGTGACTACTTAGGAACAGCAGGTACTCTCAGCAACCTTGCAGCCTCTACACCAGACTAAGCAAAGCTTAGTAAATAAAGATTACAAGTTATTTTATATGTATTTCATGTTCAAAGCCACATGTACTTAAATTACATTACTGCATAAGGTGATGCATTATTGAAGTGTTTCTTGAATACATCATCCATGACTCTTATCTTATACATGCCACATTACTGATTATATAATTTATTTAGATCAAGTTCATCTCATTTCAGAACAGACTTGGGCTACTCTGATGGTAACAGAAAATAAAATGGCAAATGCAGGACTTTTGAGCCAAAAGTAACCAGTATAACATAGGGAAGATTGTAAAAAGAATAAAATAGAGAAAAAGATTAAAAGAGAAATTATCTTGAAATGCTATTCAATATACAACATAAAAAAGTTTTAGTTGCACATTAGCCAGTAAGAAAAGGATATGTACAATCCACCAGACGTCGATGGTACCAATAAGTCTTTGGGTATTGTCTGGAAATTGGTTAATTCCTTTGATAACCATGACAGCCAGTTGAGCACTGGCAACATTTTTAATGGTGTCTACAAGAAAACAAACAGAAATTAGAAAATAGCTAAAACAAGCATGATACAAAAATAAAAAAAAGCAGAAACAAACAAAAATTTGCAAAGTTCAGTTTCACAGAGCTACCATAGTAAAAATTCCACTTGTATTTGGATATTTACTTTTTGCCTGTAATAACCCAAATTTGTATTGTTTTTTTATTATAGAGTATAGCCAATAAATAAATACTTTAACAATTTCTTTTTGTTTGTAAAAGTTCATTTTCTTCTTGACCAAAGATGGCTGGCCATTGTTATTTCCAGTGGAAAATTATAGCTTGACTAATATAATTTGATATTATTTATTACCAAACTCTACAGTATTGAAACTGTGAAGAAAATTGCAAAAGTATATATAAGAAGGGCACTTATTGTTAGACAACAATATATACTATTTTTGTTAATATTGCAGTGTTTGGTAAAGAACATTTCCTAATAACATCCATTTGATATCATAATAATCTACTAGAAATTACATCAAGATATCTTTTGTTTAGAAGAAAATTAATTTATCTTAAAAAATTTAGATGTACTAAATTATTGGCAGTGGAATCAGTGTCTCATGAACCCATCAAATTCCAATTGTAAGAAAAATCCATGATGATATTGATCCTTCATTTTAGAAAGTAGTGAAGGGTTTTAATTAGTATTTCACAATTATGTTTGTTATATTGAGAATTTAGACAATTAAAAATCATGTTCAGCAAACATACATTATCATCAAGTCACACTGACAGCATGAATCTCCCTGACTCAATCTCTCTCTATCTCTCCATCCATCCCTATCATTCAAAACTTTTGTAGGTCATCCAAATTACATCCAATGTCAGCACAGAGCTAATGTAACTTCTTGCTAGTTGGCCAACACTGGTGTGTCAATGTATATGGGTCCATAGAAGAATATCACTGATGAGTTCATCCTTGTTTCTCCAGCAGTGTCCACATGTCTTGTTTGCCATACTTGGATGGTTTGTGAGATGGGAGCTACTGTTTTGCTGGGTATTGCATCCCAGATTTGTTCAAAGCAGCATGCAACATTCTTGTGTAGTTCTCATTTAGTTTTTTTCTGCATGCATTTTGTTAGTATCCATGTGGTGCATTCATACAGTTGTATTGACACAGCCACAGCTTGGGAAAAAAAAAGTTTTATTAGAGAGATCAAACTTCCATATGATTGATAACCTATTGATTGCAGTCCATACCTTTGCTAGACATATGCTGACATCAATTCTGGTAGATGAGGTATTGATACCGAGGTATGTGAATTTGTCAACTAATTTTAGAGTGGAGATGGTTCCTTCTCATTTAAAACACATGTACTCTGTTTTATTTGAGTTCATGTGGAGGCTAATTCCTATTGCTGCTTACTTTAGGCAATGCAGTGATGATTGGGCTTGGGCAGGTGTATTTGCAAGAAGTGTTAGATCATCTGCATAGTCTGCATCTGTTATTGTTTCTACTGGATATCGTCTGTTTCTTGCTTATTTTAGTATAAAGTCATTAGATCTATTGATGTTCAAAGTATGTAGTCTAGGTAGAATATAAACAAATATGGTGCTAATTTATCTCCTTGCAAAACTCCAGCTGTTACATAGCCATACATGAATATGTGAAATAGACATATTTATACCGGTACGCAAAACATTCATAATGTCCATAATGCACATAGATAACATAGGAATCCCGAAACACAAAAAAAACTTATGACTTCTTAGTTCAGGTATGAAACTTTTTATTACCTTTGAGTTTAAAGGTTTTTCGACATAAGGAGAGAGATACCATCTTTCTATGCTGACTTTTCCATCTGCCCCAAACCACGTGTGGCACCCACCGCTAGGTCTCGGTGAGCTCCGGAAGTCAACTGTCTTCCTTGGATGCTAGAACTCAACTCTACTGACTTTTCTCAAATCTAAGCCCACGCTTCCGGTGTGTGACATCATTCACACTCCCTAGCCAGTTTTCCATCTGGGGTTTCTATTGTAACATCTTTGAATGACACGTGAACACCTGCGCTCATGTTTGCACCTAACTTACCCATGCGCTAAGCAAAAGGTTCTCAGCCTAACTAAACCAAAAGGCAAGATATATAAAACGAAATCCCTCGGCCATTATATTACACAGCGACAATGTTAAAGAAGTCTGAGTCTCCATCAGGTGAGTGAACCATTGCTTTCATGCTTTTATAAAGCATCATTATAACTGTAAAAGTTTCTTTGGGGAAACCATATTTTGGGTGTAAGAGCTCTATCTTCACTCTGTGTATGGAATCAAATGCCTTGGAGAAATATACAAACAATAGCATTGCCTTGAGATTTTTTGCATATACTCCTTCAATAATTTGACTAATAATCACAATCTGTGAGATTATATATTGATTTCTCTGATTTTTCTTTAGAATTTTCTTGATTTCTGGCTTGATATGTTTGAGAAACAAAGTATTATAAACCTTAACAGCAATATAAGTAAGAGTTGTGACTCTGTAGCTCTAAATGATTTTGAAATCACCTTTTTGGGGGAAGGGAGGATGCAGACTTTCATCCATTTCTCTATTGTATTTTGTTTATAGACAGTATAATTAAAGTAGTATGTCATCAAATTTTAATTCTTGTCAGTACTATGCTAAGCTGTTCCATCATAAACTGTCCTAGTTGGCTATTAATAATTTTTGTGTTTGGTTTATCAGTAACTATAGGGAGGTTTCCAAGCAGATTCTTGAAATATTCTTTTCACTGCTGTATTCTTTCTTTTTGGCTGGCAGCTTTTAATTTTGCTCTTGAGGTGCTCTTCCTTCTGCTCACTTCATTTACTATCTGCCCTACTGTTCATGATCGCCTATCTTCGACTGCTTTTTATTTATTTACTTATTTATGATGTATGTCTTTATGTCATAAATTGTTTTACCTTGTCTTATGAAAATTAATTATATTATGTTTAACTTATTTATAAATTTGGTGAAAGTAACTGAGCTTTATCTATCTATATTTTAACATAATGTGGAGAGAGATACTTAGACTTTGTTCATAGCTATCTGCTTTTCCTTTTTATCTTTTAAATTTGCACAGAATTCATTTCATAACAGTTACAGTACAGAGTCTTTAACAGTACACTAAAATATGAAATTAAGGGATGTTAAATTTATTTATTCATTGAATGATTTTTTTATTTATTTTATTTTTTAGCTAGATTATTGATCATTCTATATATATTAATTTAACTATATTTTTCTTTTTATTTAGACATTGTTTTTTTTAAAGTTACTTTACTTGAACTCTAATTCTAATGTCCATTTCTAATTTTTTTTTTATTTTTGATCATAATAGTGGCGGTAAAGGTAATAATAATAATAATAATGAAAATAAAAACTTTTTAATTTGTTGATATGTAAAAAATATATGTATACATGTGTCTGTATATTTTGCAAAAACATTGAAGTAAAATCAGCTTTGCTAATATAATATTTTTTTTCACCTCTTATTTTACCTAATGGCAAATAAAATAAAAAAAGAGGTGAAAAAGAAAGAGGAGTCAAAAATTGATACATATTGACAATGCCATTTGTCAACTTGACAGGAAAAACAAATGGTCTGGTCTTTACATAAAAAAATAATGAAATTTGGGTTAGGTGATAGGGTGGCCAACATTTTGTGGGTTTTTCTAAATCTTCATTAGAAATTTCTCATTATTTCTTTGTCTAAAGATACAGATTGAACATTTTAAAAAAATATAGGGTCTGCTGACATAAATATTATTACAAAAAAATAAGAGTAATTTCTTAGGGTTTTTCTTTTATATGGAATTATTTGCTCTGTATTTTAATTTATTATTTTTGTTACATTGAGCTCTCTATTGGATTTTGAATTACATAGATATTGAAGAAAGAAAATCCTAAATTAGAATCGTTCCCATCATTGGCTGACTTGGTGTTGGATAATATAAGGATATATATATATATATATATATTAGCAGCATTTCTTCATACATATTTGATTGAACATTATAGACATTTTTTGTGTACATATTTTTTTGTTAATCCTTTTGAGTTGCCATATCAATCTTATGATATTTGGTGGGAATTGGTTAATAATCCTTCTATAATTAGTTATTTCCCAAGTACTTTCTGCCCAACCTTGGGTCATCATCAGGAGTGGATGTATTACAAAAGTGATGTAACTTTTGTATGTTCATTACTACTTTATAAGAATAAGCATTTATACTGGTGTATTGTGTATTGTTAACTTTTTAAAATTGGTTTCTATAAATAGCATCAGTAGCTAAAGACATTTAAGTACATTAGCACTGGATTCCAAATTAATTCAGTTAAGTTTGGGTTGTATATTTCTAATATGTAGCACCTTGAGAATCTGTAGTTTTTGCTTGTTATTTTGTTGTTCTAATATTGCTGTGTATTCAGTAAGAATTTTCTGAAATTTAGTTGTCAGGCATGAATGTTTTTTTAGAGGTGCTATGGAACTGGTATCAGAAAGGTGTATAGTAAGTCTTCTTAATTGGGTAGTTGAGGTTACAGCGACATATATATTGTTGTTTTCAGAGATACAATCTCCTTAAGGACATTTAAATTGATATATAACGTTAGTTTTTTTCAAACTCCAATTGAGGGGAAGGAATGATTATTAATGACTAACTTGGAGGTTTTAAATTTATCATAGTATATAAGTTTTATTTTTTTATTTGGATTAGTAGGGAGTGCGTTTGTTTGAATCAATGCTTTAAAAATTTTTTCATCTTATTCATAATTGCCGAGCATGTGGTGGTGGAATATGAATAAAAGGACCATAACTAAGATTAATTGTTAAAGTAAAGAACAAAATTACTCAAGGAAACTTGAATAAAATAAAAAGGGATCGTTAGATATATACTCACTCTTAAATTTACAAATCCTAATTCCCATTATATTTGTTTAAAATCATATATAATTAAGTCTAGAATATGATCCGGCAAAACAGGGGAAAACAAACTAAAAATTCAGTACTCGAATTCCCCCGTCAAAAAAACAATTATTTAAGGGTATATCACTGGAAGCAGTGGGAAGCAGCATGGTGGATTGGAAGTAAGGTTGATGAATCAAAATTTGGGTCAACAGCAAGCTTCACCAGATGCTGGGCGGAAGAACCTCATAAGGTCAACGGCCAGGATCAAATAGTTCAGTCAGGAAATGAGTGCTACTCAACTATTAGGGTGGTGTCTATTGGTCAGGAATAACAGCCAAAGTAAGATTACCATGACTCTAATTCAAACTGTAAGTCCCAACCACGTCGCTCTTTGCACAAGTAAATAAGTGGCACATTCTTCTGAGGTTAAAGCTCTGGTCCCAGCAAATATACAAATCCCACAAAATTATGATTTAGTTTTCATACTAGACTGGGAATCAATTTATCCTCTAAGAACATTTAGGTATAGCTCCAATGAAAATCTTCCTATGATTTATAACTTAGGGTATATATATATATATATATATATATATATATATGTAATTAGAATTTCACTTAAGTATATATATATATATATACAGACACATATATTCGTGTGTGTGTAAATGAGAAAGAAAAGTAGAATAAGGAAAATAAAAGAAAGAGGATTCTACCTAAAAAGACCTTGTAGCTCTTCTGTTCAGCACTGTGACGCCATCCATACGGCCATCCAATCATAATTGTGTTGTGTTTGAGGCCTCCAAGACCTGCTGTTTGGGTACTGAAAAATAAAAAAAGCTTAATTTGATTTAAAATCAAAGTTAATCAATTCTGTAAAAATTCTTTAATTTTCTCCTTTGAGAAAATATATATTTGGTTCACTTTAATGAATACTGGCTGCTTCTGAGATCCCAAATCTAACAATAACTTCACTCAAGAAAAAGACAGATTATTAAATTTAAGGATTTCTCTAAGCTGATTCTGGTAATTTCTAGAATTTTAGTAACTACTTTCAAAATACCAGGACACCTCAAATGGTGTAAGAATTAGCTTGCTAGGCTAGCATATCATTGTTAATGAGTGCAATTCTGAGTGGGTACCCTATATTTCTAACTTTGTTCCAAACTAGTTTAGTAAATGATAACAACTTTCAAAGTAGAAAAGGGCGTTGAAAAGGGAAAAAAATGATTTTTATTGAATTTTGTAAGGAAAAGTTAAAGAAACTTAAGAAATGATGTGCCAAGTGCACATACTGAAGGATGGATATCTGGAATTGCATGTTTCATACATTCTTGGTTGAGCTGAAAACCTTTAAGCTCTCATCATAACAAATCAATTCTGGCTTTATATAATCATTCAGCTAAATAGTGCATTCCATCATATTAAATCAAAGCAAAAATTTACTGCATTTATGTACAAAATTTTTTATTTGTGTAAATGCATAACATTAGTCATCAAATTATTTTCCCTGTTTTTTTATGACTTTAACCTGCCTTTAAGCCAAATTGATAATTCTATCTGAATATAAACAGGCAAGGAGTGACCTTATACTATCATTCAGCTTTGAAAACAATTGATTTTACAGCATGTCAAACCTTGTTGAATTATTTAATACTGAAGTCAGTCTTTTTTTTTGCAAGCAATTATATGGTTTTAAGTAACTGATAATCATTTACAAAGAACTACAGTTTCATATAACTATTATTAATGCAAATAATATGCACAGAATTATATGGCTTCCCTTATAAATACTACTACAACAATGAATCAGAGTAGAAAAAGAAGGTATGAAGAGGTGATACCACACTTACTAGAATTCCAGAACTGTATGTGGATTAATGTTATACAAAAGACATCCATTCAAGCTTAATTATCTTTCTATCATATCGAGTCAATGCAAATGTTTTCAACATTTTAAATAAAATAGTCATATAAATTTGCAGCATCATTATTTAGTCATCAAAGCATTTTTCAAGGCTTTTTATGACTTTACACTACCTTTCAGCTAAATTGTCAATCTTAAAATAACCTGACAGAGGGTGTTAAATAGGGAAAAATGTCAAATTTTCTCTTTTATATCTAGCTATCTTGAACAATTATAAAAGTGAAAGATAAAAAAAAAAAATCAAGCTTGAAGTTATTTCTAACATGTTTATGAAAAATACTCACAGATGGCAAAGGCCTTCAATTACACTGCTCGCAACTAAAACATCAGCAAAACCTTTAATGTTTTCAGTATCCATAAGAGTATCAAGAGCCTGGACAAAAAAGTAAAAAAAAGAACAATGAAAATTATAGATATTCTTATTAGAATTCAAAAAAATAAAGCGCACACACACACACACTGAATCTGAAGCATAGTGATTAAGATAAAATAAAAATAGATTTTGCTAAAGCTTAAAAGGGTTAAATAAAATATGAAAAAATATTGGAATTCACTAATTTGTTGTCAATTTTCTGTTGTATATTGTACTTGCACTTGAATGTTGCTCACATGTATTGAATTATGCATTGAGATGAATCTGACTTGAGCATGAGGAAAGGAAGCACATTGGTGTGTTCCACAATGCGCAGATGGTTGAGTCCATTACCTGGGCAATGATTGGTTGCTAGTCCAGGAGTGGCTATGTTAGCGTGCATATATACTTGCCCACTCATTGACATAGTGGGGTCTGTATTGAGTTACAGCCCACTTTATTTTTGTCTGCCAGCAGGATGCTAGCTGGGCTGCTGAGCTGGTAAGTGTTGTTGTTATTATTTTATCCAGCACATTAGGGCAGTGGCATCTTCATTTTTTATCAATACTATTTGGTGGCGGTGAAGGTCCATAACTTGCTATGGTTTTCAAAATGGTGCAAAACAGTTCCTTGTTATGAGAAAGTGCCGTATTTCACTTCTTTCTCCTCCTGCTGCTTTCCTTTTGCCTCCTCTTGTTGCTTTCCTTTCTCTTCCCGCCTTCTTTCTTTACTCTTTGTTTTCCTTCTCTTACTGATGCCAGCCCTCTGAATAACCAGCAAGTGTCTTTTATTCCCATCCACCTACTCATAATGCATTGCACTCTCCTACAAGGAGCCACCTCTCATCACTTCTGGCTTCTCATTAGTTAAAGCATGCCAGTGAACACTCCTTGACTTCACACCTGGTTCCAACACATCAGTAAGTACTTTTTGGCTATTGCCTTCACAGTCTAGTGATGTTTATTTATGATGTTGTTCCCAATGGATCTGAATGCAGCTTTGCAGTATACTTGCACATTCCACTAATCCATCACTGCCTTGACTGGTGCTGACTTGAAAGCCGTGTCATTGTCCATCGGGATCTCCTCCAATGGACCTCACTCCAAGAATAACTTGTTTAACAAAGCGGCAATTGCTGCCCCTATTTCTTGACTCAACTTTCACTGTATCGCTATTCAACTGGGCCCACAATCCACCATTGATAGATACACACCATTACACCGTTACATGATGTCAATTGCTTGTTTTACCCAATTGTTTGAGACATAAATTCAACTGGCGTACTTGGTGCAGGATTGATTGACATTGCTGGCATGCCTGCACTACTTTGCATACAACTCCTCTGGGGATGGTTGGATCTACATTCCAAACAAAAAATTGCATCCTCTCCACAGCCATGTGGTGTGCCTCATGCAGTTTCTTAACATACTTATCTTCAATATTATATATGGTATATCTGCATCAATGGGTACTTTCAACCAGACTTTCCTCTCTCTTGTGATAGCATCAGCCTTATTAGCCACCAAGGTCTCAAGGCTGACCCAGTTTAGGAGGCCAAACTCTTTTATCATGTCCTCTAGAACTCTCAACCATCACTTTACAAGTATCTCTTCTGGTCCCTTTTATGCTTAAATAGCTGAAATAGCTTGTGATTTTTGAAACAGTGTAAAACAGTTCCTTGTTGTCATAAAGTGCTGTATTTCACTCCTTTCTCCTTTTGCTGCTTTCCTTTTGCTTCCTCTTGCTGCTTTCCTTTCTCTTCCCTCCTTTCTTTTCTCTTTGTTTTCCTTCTTCTCTCACTGATACCTGCCCTCAGAAATGACCAGTGGGTGTCTTTTATCCTCACCCACTTACCTACAATGCATTGCATTCTCTTATTAAAAGCCACCTCTCCTTGCTTCTGGCTTCTCATTAGTTACTGCATACCAGTGAACATTCCTTGACCACACACCCAGTTCCTCCACATAAGGAAGTTCTTTTCAACTACACTTGCAATAGACTGTTAGGTTATCTATCCTGGTATTCCTGAGAAAGAACCAATTCCATAGAACCAACTAGAAAATTCCTTTAACAAATCTTCCCAATTTAAACAAGTGATTTCTCTCAGGTAAGAACATTTTGGCTTTCTTTTAGAAACCATGTAACTTTTATTGTTTGTTTGTTTTTTTTGTCAAGAAAAAAATTTCATAGTATTGCTCATAAATAAGTACCATTTCTTATAAAAGTTCATTTCCTTCTCAACCAAAGATAGCAGCATTTTATCATTTTTTGTGGAAATAACCAATACGGATATTATTTAGAATTATTTATTTCTAAAACCTACTGTATTAAAACTTTGTAAATAAAAATAATATTGTATGAATATATGAAAGCTTACTTATTTTTAGACTGCTACATATTCATATTAAGAAAGTACATATTCATGGTTAAGAAAGTACAGATGTTATTAAAGACACTTACCAAGTTGTAGGGTAAACCAAATACCTCATACTAGAAATCATACAAGCATAAATACAGGCCCTGACATAATGTGATAAGAGACTGTCTCATAGACTGGCAGAGAAAGTGATGAGATGCATACCATCTAGGAATTTCATCTCAAAGATATGTGACAATACACTTTCTACTCACAGAATTAACAGTCTACAGAAATTTCTTCTCATGGAAGACCTGCAATCTGTATCCCCAACCCAACTGTGAAAATGATAAAGTTTCAACAATAGTTTACACTGTTCTTCTCACCACAAGACAATCACAACAAAAGCATCAAAATATGGACATCACAACCATTTCATATAAATGTTCTAATTTAGAGAATGAAGCAATTTCCAATCTAATTTCAAACATAATATCAGTATGAAGTCCTCATTTACTTGCATCCAAATCATTATAACTTCTCAGAGCAATAACTATTGATTTTATAGTACTTCTAATTTTTTCCTAATTATAACAAAAATTCTATATATAGGAATCAACACTGAGTTTAATTTCTACTAAAGGTAGCCTTTAAGTGAGTACATTTTTACTTAACCATGTTGAATAATTTAACCAAACATTATTGATTTACGTGAAGAAATCAACTGAAAAGATGACTGAAGATTGGTCAAGTTGAATGATTTAAAGATGGAAAGCAAATAAGAACTAAGAAAAAATGTGTAATGAATTTGAGATTCATGAAGAGTATATGATAAACAAATGGTGAACTTACTTGTTTGGCAGCTTGAGCTCTAGCATAATTTCCTCTAAATTGACCTTCAAGAACACTGGATACGAGAATCAACCCCTTGCCTGTAGAAAACAAGACAAATTTAAATATATATATATATATATATATATATATATACACACACACACACACACACACACACATATATATATATATATATATATATATATATATATATATATATATAAGTTTTTCATTGTAGATCCAAAGAGAGAAAGAATTATTTTAAAATAAATAGGTTTACAAATGAATAAAGAAATCTTAAAAAATACAAATCTCTTTGTGGACATATTCATATGTTGAATTTAATTCATATGATAAAGAAAAAAGTAAAGAATAATGGGAGTTGGGTGAGAAGAAAAAGACAATTGAGCAAGGGAAGTGATAAAGGAAAAAGATGGAATGAGTTGCTGAAGAAGTAAAAGACATTAAAAAGAAAAAAGGTGAACGGAAAAAAATTTTCAAAAGGAAGAATGAAGAAAGGCAAAAAATTAAGAGTGGAAAAGAGTGAAGAAAAAAAGAGTAGGAAAGGGTGAGGAGAGATTACAAATTAAAAGAGGCAAGTAATCAAAATAAGGAGAAAGGCTTAAGGGAGGAAAGAAATAAGAGTGGGAAAGGGTTAAGAAAAACAACAAATTAAGTGAAGGAAAAAGCAATAAAATGAAAGAAATTAAGAGGGAGAAAGGGTTATGCTAGTCAAGAAATTGAGAGAGGAAAAGGGTTAATAGAGGTAAGAAATTAAGAGAGAGAAAAGGTTAAGATAGGAAATAAATCAAGAGAGAGAAAAGGTTAAAAGAGGGAAGAAATTAAGTGTGGAACGTTTAAGGTGAGTATGAAATTAAGAGAGAGAAAGTTTTAAGAGAAATAAGAAATTAAGAGAGGGAAAGGGCAAAGAGAGGTAAGAAATTAAGAGAGGGAAAGAGTAAAAAAAATGAAGAGAAAGGGTGAAGACAGGTGAAAAATTGAAAAAGGAAAAAGTTTAAGAGAGTTAAGAAGTTAAGTGAACTAAGAATCTAAGAAAGTGAAAGGGTGAAGACAGGCATGAAATGATTTAGAAAAGGTTTAGAGAAGTAAGAAATTAAGATAGGTAAGGGGTTTAGAGGGAAAAGAAATTAAGAGAAAAAAAAAGTTAAGAGGGGTAAAAAATTAAGTGATTTTAAGAAATTAAGGAAAAGGGTTAAAACAGGTGTAAAATGAATAGAGGGAAAACGTTAAAACAGGTTAGAAATAAGAAGGACTGAATAAAAAGAAGGAAGAAATTAAGAGAGGGGAAAGTTAAAGAAGGGTAAGAAATTACATGAGGGTCTGGGTTATTACAGGTAAGTTATTAAGAGAGGAAAAGCTTTAAAGTGTTAAGAAATTAAGAAAGGCAAAGAGTTAAGAGGGAGAAGAAGTTAAGATAGAGAAATGATTAAGATAGGTAATAGATTAAGAGATGGAAGATGTTTAGAAAGGTAAGAAATTACAAAAGGGAAAAGGTTAAGAGAGGTAAGAAATCAAGAAAAGGAAAGAATTAAGATAGGTAGAAATTAAAAGAAGGAACGTGTGTTATCTCATGGGTTGTAACAGTCTAAAAATAAAGACTCTGAAGCCAACTGGTATTTTTATTTAATGGAAAAAGTAAAAAACTGAAAAAGACAAAAACGGCATGTTTTAGGAGAAGGAAAAACAATATTAACAAATGAGAGAAGAGGCAGTAATAAAGCTTAGAGTCCTGTTAAGCTAAGGGAAGTGGAGGGCTAAAGGAAAGAAGGAATAATGAAGGAGTTAAAGATATTAATGGAGAGATAGACCGGTAAAGGAACAAGGTAATGAAGACATGAAATGTTACATTACAGGATAGGCAATATATATAATATGCAAATAAAGTGTCCCAAGAAAAATGTAAAAGAAAACATATCGTTGATGCCAAGAATGATGGAGATAGAAGAATGAAATAAAGACTGCTTCGCGTGGCTACAGAGCAGAAGTTGAGACCCACCGGACAATGGCGTTTAACTAAAAAAGTCTTCCTTGAATAAGGGGTCACTAAAGGGAGGTAAAAAGGGTCGAAGTTAGGGCAGGACGATCCCTGCCTGGTGTAGTTGTATGCCGCTAATAGTCAAACTTAACTGGATAGTAGCAAGACAGTTTCTGTGATGGGTCTGACAACTAGCTTTGTGCAGTCACTGTTCTTTTTCGAGATTTTGATCTCCACCTTGCGTGCCTTTCTGTCCTTGCTCGGAAAGGCCTTTGTAACAAGTCTGAGGGGCCATTCATTTCTCGGCACTTAGTTATCCCTCAGCAGTACAATGCTCCCTGGCTCAATGCTTCCTACTTGTCGGGAGAGAGGAGAGGTATTGTTTCCTCCATTTGTCCCAAAAGGTCTGTGTTAGATGTTGAACATATCACCATCGCTATCTGAAGGTATCCATTTCTTTGAATTTGTGGGCATGAGCAGGAGATGAGTTGACCTTCTGAGTAAGGAGCATTGCCGAGCTGAGTAAGGATCACCTGTCCATCCATAGATTCAAGTTTGTATCCCCTAGCCCTTCTTCCAGTTACCTCGACAACCCCAGCCCCACATATGCTTACAGCATATGTGGGGCTGAGGTCCCCAAAGGTGTCAAAGAAATCAGAACGAGCAAGGGACCTGTTGCTCTTGTCATCTATAATTGCATAGGGTTTTATAACTTTGTTCCTGTCACCTTTGGGATAGACTATGAGGCAGATTTTGGAACAAGACCTGTTCATAAGGTTACCACTGCAAACCTTGGTGCATTGGGTAGTGATGTCTGCTGCTGGTTCCGGATCCTCTGCTCTGCCATACTCAGAGGCAGGTTTGGAATTCTTAGTTCAAGGTGGTGGTCCTGGGTGAAGTGCTGTACTGTGCTGTTTACTATTACACTCAGCACACCAGATTTTATTACTGCAGTCCTTTTCCATATGTAGGGTTGTCTTGCAGCATCTGAAGCAGATACCTTTTTCTTTTAGGAAAGCCAGATGTTCTTCCAGGAGCTTCTCGTGGAAGGTATGACACTTTTGAATTGAATGAGATGCCTTGTGCAGGGGACAATAGTGATTGGATTCCTTGGCTCTTCCAATCCTTCTATTTGGGCTAACAGGGGCAGTGAAAGGAACTTCGGTTTTATTTACGGATATAGTCCTTTTTTGGGGCTGCTGGAGGACTCTGTCATTATGGAGTGTAACCTTGAAGCTTGGGTCATTCCTCACTTTAGCCTGGTAGCTGATGAAGACTACAAATGCTGTAAAAGGGGGGAAAGGGACGCAATTGCGGTCCTTGTATTCAGAGCCCCAAAGTATCCACCTCTCTTGCAAGCTGAAAGGGAACTTTCGAACTAGTGGGTGTATACCATTGGCTGTATCCAGGGTAATGAGTCTGGAAAGGGCTCCATCCTCTTTTGCAGACTGCCATTCCATTAGGAAGTTGTTGAACTCTCTAAGCTTGGAGGAGTCTATTAACGATCTTTGGAAAATTATCAATTCGTTTGAAGAGTGCTTCCTCGATAATTTCCGGAGAACTGTAACACTCTTCGAGTCTGCTCCAAACTATTTTTCGGCCTTTCTCTGGGTTATTTGGGTGGACAACCCTGGTTGCCTTTGCATGTTCAGCAGACTCCTTACCGAGCCTCTTGACCAGTAACTCCAGTTCTTCACTGGCTGACAGACTGCCTCCTTTGATGGAATTTTTGAACGAGTGCTTCCAAGACCTATAGCTTTCTGGTCTGTCATTTAACTTGAGGAGACCTGTTGCAACAAGCTCACAAGCAAAATAGTGAAGGAAATTCGTTTGGTGTGAAGCAGGATGTGGAGAATCGCCTTTGTTGTAGGTGTCTTGGTTTGCACCTTTAGCAGTATCATGACTTAGGTTCCCATAGTTTATATTTGAAAGCTGGAAACAATTTTCCACCTTGTGGAGAGTAGCGAGGGAGTGATGTTCCATGTGCTCCTCGCTTGATCTGTCCATGTTAACCTGAGGATTTGAACTTCCTATACTCCTTTGCCTCGTTTGTTTGATTTAGTACTCTTGAGTGCATCGCATGGGCTCAGGATGGGTAGTATCTAGTTTGGGATGA
This sequence comes from Sepioteuthis lessoniana, assembly GCA_963585895.1. Classification (NCBI taxonomy): domain Eukaryota; kingdom Metazoa; phylum Mollusca; class Cephalopoda; order Myopsida; family Loliginidae; genus Sepioteuthis; species Sepioteuthis lessoniana. Next base: position 29,998 of record CAUZXS010005977.1, read on the forward strand.
CTATAGTTGCTGAGTTGATCTGGGTATTCAGCAGCCTCCAACACCTTGGCAGCAATGACCTCTTTCTTTAAGGACAACATATCCATGGCTGATTCCAACCTAACCTTCTCTTACCACATTCTCAATTCCTCATCGGTAAATTTAAGGCAGGCTTTGGCTTTAGCTTGAGCCACTACTGTGGCTGTAGACTGGCTAGAAGACTTCGTGGAGCACAAAATTTTCGACTGAGTGTGATATGAGTTTGATTCCTCAGCCATTATGTAGAAGAGAGGGGTTACCTGGCACGGACTGCTATCCTACCCATCAGGGAAAAGTGGCAACGTTTTTTACTGTGCTGTTGCATGGGTTGTAACAGCCAGGTTAACTAGTCCTAAAATAAAATCTCTGAAGACATTGTTAAGCCTACAGGTATTTTTATTTCATGGAAAAAGTAAAAACGTTGATGCCAAGAATGACGGAGATAGAAGGAAATAAAGGCTGCTCTGCATGGTGTTTACAATGGTGTTTAACTAAAAAATGTCTCCTTTGAATTAAGGGTCACTAAAGGGAGGTAAAAAGGGTCAAAGTTAGGGCAGGACAGAACGTGTTAAGAAGGGTAAGAATTTAAGAGAGGGCAGGGTTAATATAGGTAATAAGTTAGGACAGGAAAGGAAATAAGATAGAGAAACGGTTAAGGGAAGGAAAACATTTACAGACTGCAAAGGTTAAAAGGTAAGAAATTAATATAGGAGAGGGTTAATAGGAGTAAAAAATTATGAGTCAGGGAAAGTTGAAGACAGTTAAGAAATTAAAAGAGGTAAAAAATTAGGAGAGGTAAGAAATCATGAAAGGGAAAGGCAGATAAGAAATTAAAAGAGGGAAAAAATTAAGGAGGGTACGTGTTAATAGTGGTAAGAAATCCAGAGAGATAAACGGTTAAGAGCTCTAAGAAATGAAGAGAAGGAAAAGATGAAGAGATTCAAGAAATTAAGATAGAAAAAGGGTGAAGTGATGCAAAAAATTAAGAGAGAGAAAGGGTAAAGAAATGCAATAAGTTAGAGAGGAAAAGAGTGAAGAAAAAGGAGAAGGGATGCAAGAAATTAAGATTCATTTGCCCACAGTTAAATGGTTCGAAGTATTCTTATGCATTTTTACAATTCAATTAAACATCCGTCATTTGTTTATAAACGGTTAAATGATCAATGTTCTATTTCAAACAATTCAATTTAGCATAAGTCAACAATTCTATTGGATCCATGGATAGGACCCTATCAGGTGCTACCACTCTGGGCCACAATAGGCCTGGGAGCAATGGCAATAAAGGGCTATTCAACATTTCCCAAAGCTCCAGCATGACTGGAGCCTCACCATCAGATTGTCTTGTGTCATATCCAGGACACTTGTAGGGGAGTCTTATCTCTCTGCAGAGATGCAGTTGGTGTATGCTACAGAAATAAAGAGTGGGTAAGGGTGAAGAGAGGGAAATGATAAAGTGAGACAAGAAATTGAAAGAGAGAAAGGGTTAAGGGAGGGAAGAAATTAAGAGTGAGAAAGTTTTAAGACATGTATGAAATTAAGAGAAGGAAAAAGTTAAGACCAGTAAGAAAATAATAGAGTGAAAGGGTTAACAGAAGCAAGACATTATGTGAGAAAAAGGGTTTAGAGAAGTAAGATATTAAGTGTGGGAAAGGGTTAAGAGAAGGAAGAAATTAAAACAGGAAAAGGCTTAAGAGAGGTAAGAAACTAAGAGAGGGAAAGGGTTAAGAGCAGTAAGCAATTTGATGAGGTAAGAAATTAAGAGGGGAAGGGTTAAAAGGAGAAAGAAATTAAGAGAGGTAAAGTGTTAAGGAAGGAAAGAAATTGAAAGTGAGAAAGGGCTACAAGAAGGAAAAAATGAAGAGAGTGAAAATTTTAAGACAAGTATGAAATGAAGAGAAGGAAAAAGTTAACAGAGGTAATAAATTAAGAGAGAAAAAGGGTTAGTAGAGGTAAGAAATTTAGAGATCAAAAGAGTCAAGAGGTAAATTCAGAGAGGAAAGGGTTAAGAGGGGAAAGAAATTATGAAAGGGGAAAGGTTAACACAGTTAAGAAATTAAAAGAGGGAAAATTAAAAAAAAAAAAAGCAATGGTTAATAGAAGTAGGAAGTTAGGAGAGGGAAGAAATTAATAGAAAGAAAGGGTTCAGGGAAGGAAGAAATTAAAGTAAGGAAAGGGTTAAGATGGGTAAGAAGTTCAGGGAGGTAAGAAATTAAGAGAAGGTAAGTGTTAATAAAGGGAAGAAATTTAGTGAGAGAAAGGATTAAGAGAGGCAAAAAGAAAAGATAGGGAAAGAGTGAAGAACTCTAAGAAATTAAGAGAAGGAGGGGTGAAAAGCAGGAAAAGAAGAGATGTTAGAAATTAAGATTGGGAAAGGGTGAAGAGAAATAAAAGAGTGATGAGAGGCAAGAAATTAAGAGATAAAAAGGTGAAGAGATGGAAGAAGTTAAGAGAGGGAAAAACTGAAGAGCTGCTAGAAATTAAGAGAGAGGAAGGGTTAAAAGAGATAATAAGTAAATAGGGGGATAAATTTAAAAGAGATCAGAAATTATTATTGGGTTAAGAGGGGAAAGAAATTAAGAGAGGGTAGGTGTTAAGAGGAGTTACTAATTAAGAAAAGGAAAGGGTTAAGAGAAGCAAGAAATTAAGAAAGAGGATGAAAAGCTGCAAGAAATTAAGAGAAGAAAAAGTGAGGAGAATGGGAGGAGAAAAGCCAGAACTAAAACGAGGAAAGGTTGAAGAAAGGCAAGAAATTAAAAGCTGACAAGAGTGAAGAGAGGCAAGAAATTAATAGAAGGGAGAGAAAGGGTTAAAAGAGGTAAGAAATTAAGAGAGTGAAAGTTTTAAGATGGTATGGAATTAAGAGTAAAAAGTTTAAGAGAGGTAAGAAATTAAGAGAAAGAAAAAAATCAAGACCTTGGTAGGGTTAAAAGGGGTAAGAAATTAAGGAGGAAAATGTTAGAGGAAGTAAGAAATTAAGACAGGGACAGGGTTAAGAGAGGGAAAAAATTAAGAGAGAAAAAAATGTTGAACTGTCAGCAATTAAGTGAGGTAAGAAATTAGGAGAATGAAAAATTTATGATAAGTATGAAATTAAGGGAGGGAAAAGGTTAAGAAGGAGTAAGAAATTAGGAGAGGAAAAGGGTTTAGTGAAGTAAAAAATTAAGAGTGTAAAAAGGTTATGTGAGGTTAGAAATGAAGACAAGGAAAGTGTTAAGAGAGATCAGAAATTAACTGAGGGACAGCTTTAAGAGAGAAGAAATTATGCTAGGTTTAAGAGGGGTAAGAATTTATGAGAAGGAAAGGGTTAAGAAGAGTAACAAATGAATAGAGGGAAAGGGTTAAGAAGGTTCAGAAAATGAGACAAGGAAAGATTAAAGAAAAGTTAGAAAAAAGTGTAAAAAATTAATTGAGTGATAGGGTTAAGATTAGTAAGAAATTTAGGTGGAGAAAGGGTTATAAGTGATAAAAAATAATAGGGTTATGACAGGTAAGAAATTAACCATGGGAAAGGTTTAAGATAGTTATGAAATTAAGACAAGGAAAAGGTTAAGGGTAAGAAATTAAGAGAGTGGAAGGGTTAAGTGAGGTAAGAAATTAAGAGTGGAGGAAATGGTAAAGAGATACAAGAAATTAACAAATAGAAAGGCTTAAGAGAGATAAGAAACTAAGAAAGGAAAAAGGTTATGAGTGGTAAGCAATTAAGTAAGATAAGGAATATTAGAGAGGGAAAGGGTCAAGAGAGGTAAGAAATTAAGTAATCAATTTTTAAAGGTCAATATTTTCTTTAAATTTCTCTCAGATAAACATGAAGATACTCACCCGCTTTTAACTGTGTGGCAAGAGTGGCCATTTTCGGGTACATTGGTTTGAGGTTTTCATCTGGCTTCATGAGAACCAGCAATTGTGGTCTTTAAAAATAGGAAAGAATTGAGTTCATGGATTATATATATGAATCATGTTGCATTCAGCATAAATCACTGGTTTCAAAAATCAGCTTAATTGAACTTTGATTTTGCTGTTGAATCCTAACAAAAATTTGTACATGAATTTTCAAAATTTTATATCTTACTGAAAAATAATTAAAGTGGTCATAGTTTTAATCCTTAAGAACCTTAGCTCTTAATAGCCCTTCACCTGGCTGAACAATAACTGAATAAATAAAATGTTTTAATCTGTTATTTAACAGCCTAATTGACTGTTAAATAACAGATTATAACATTATATTGGCAATAGTGATGTAGAAATGTGGATTCCCAAAATGGAATTCGGTTGACCTGGATATTTCTAATTTTAGGTGTAAAATTACTGGCAGCTGAGATTGTAAGAGTTAAAATGCTGCAATATTCATTCGGAAAAAAGAATAAAAATGTAAAGCAGTTTCTTAAAAACAATCTTGCTACAAATATATAAGATATTCATAAAGACGCATCATACAGATATGTTGAAGAAGAAAAGAAGAAAAATAGTTAAGTAGGACTTTTTCTGCCCACTTAATATATTCATTGTATATATTTGGTTATTTTTCTTTGAAATTAATATCTCATTAATAATAAAATTAATTATTTGTTGAAAAATATATACAGTATACATATTGGAAAAGCAGTAAAAGAGTTGAAATTTTTATTCCTCACCTCCAATTTTTGGTATGAGGTGGTCCTTCTTGTAATCTGAGCAAAGCATATCGAGCAGCAGACATGGCCAATCCCCTGATGCCATCTCCCCATTCTTTCTCCGCCCTTGAATAATAAAAGAAATTAAAGATTACTTAGACATAATAAGCCTACCCAGTCTGACCATAGATAATCACTTTCTTCCTGATTTTCAAATTTTGAGTTGTTCTAAAAACTATAAATGTTAGCCCTATAGTATATAGTCATTTCTAGGGGCAAGGCTCTCAAGAAAACTCAACAATCCTAGGAAAAGATAAGATCATTAAGATGAAAGTTCTTCTACATACCCTATACTCAACAGATTTAGCACATATAGATTTTCATTTGTTTCAATCAATTAAATATTTCATATGTAACAGAACAATCAGAAACGAAGAAGTTTAAAATAGTTTTTCAAACATTTTTAGAAGTGGGAGGAAAACCCGTTTTTTTAAAATATGGAATTGAAAATTTCTCTTCTCATTGGGTTGTTGTCATTGAAAATGAAAGTGATTATATCTTTAATGATATTATCTAAATAAATTTATCTTTCTTTTGTTTATATCCTCTCTGGTAAAACAAAATTAGTTTCTGAAACCATTATATATATCAAAATATATAGATACTTACCCTTTGTATTCAATGTATTTATAAATACACAAAGCCAGGAAGAGAGCTGCCAAAGCATAGTACCAACTAGAGATGAACATTAACGAGATACACAAAGTAAGTCCAAGCAGGGATAGGGTCCTGAAACAAATGAAAAAGTATCTTAATTATATCAATTAGTACTAAGAGAATGTTTATGATTTTTGATGACACTTTTTTCAATACTGTTTGGTGACACTTTCAGAATATTCATTTTGAATTAAATATTTGGTTTGGCTCACAAAAGTTAAGTAATAGCCTGCAAAAACATGTTATTTTAAAAAAAGTGTCTTATCTATGGTCAAAGAGAAATGTACTGACCCCCGGAAAAACGTGCTCGTGTGTCCCTGGCATGCAAAGGTGAAAATGGCCGCTCCAACGTCGTGTTTTAAGAACTCACGATATCGGAGACTGACGAGACTTGACAAGGACGTGTGCAAAGCTCTAAGCCTATAAAAAGAGCCTGGGCGACTGAGACGGGCAGTGTTCATAGTGAACTCAAGCGTTGCAGTTGGTGAGATACGTTATTTCGTGATTTGGAATAGACATTTCAGGAGGCACTTTTTCTAAGCTAGAAGCTAAGCTTGTGCTGGACGTTGAGACAAGAAAAGTGTCCTGGATTAAGCTTTCTGACTGAAGCGTCGCCTAATTACTACAGGCTATTTCGGCAATAATGACTGAGGGAAAATTTAACCTCACTGATCCCCTTAAGGCTGATGGGTGGTGTTTTTGCTGTTCTCCAGAAGCTCAAGGAAGAAGATAAAAAAGGATTTTGACCGGATAAAGGCTGCACAATATACAGCTTTTGCCGTGGATGGATTCATGGCATCTGATCAATTCGTTGACCGATGGGTCCACCATGGGGAGTCGGTTGATGTTTACCTAGGAGAGTTGCGGAGGCTTTCAGTGTTGTTTGGGGAAATAAGTGACCAAGGACTGGCATGCGCGTTTGTGCGAGGATTGCCAGACCGAGTGAAAAGTCTTCTTCGTGTCTCAACCCGTATGGATGGACTATCGATCGACCAGCTATTGGCTCGAGCACGAGCTAGCATGAAAGATAATACAAATGAGGCGGGATTGGCTGTTGCAGCCGTTCAAGCAACACAGAATGAGACTAAGTCACCAGACAGTGGAGACTTGTATGATTTCATAACATGTCATCGCTGAAACGGCCCTAGTCACTTTGTGAAAGATTGTAAAAGACCGGGCACTGGAAAGCGGGCACCCCGGATACGTTGCTACAAGTGTAAAGTGTTTGGTCATATATCCCGCAACTGCCCTGGAAATGAGCTAGGGGAATATGCATTAGCGCCAGTCTGCTCCCCGAAACTCATATGAGTGAGGCGTTACCTGCAGTCACCGTGCGTATTAATGGATTTCGAAGATTGGTCTTACTAGACACGGGCTGTTCACGGTTGCTCATAACTAGAGCGCTTTGTCATTCTTGGGAGAAGAAGAAGGTGGATGTATTCACTGTTGGTGAAGGAGCTCTAAGGGGCTGTGGGGTTGGGCGTTTTCAGCTTGACTTAGGCAGTGGGTGTCCTATCAATGTTGAGGTTCTGGTCGCAGACAGAAAGTTGTTGGGGTTCGACCTTCTGCTTGGTTTTGATATCATCAAGAAGCTGGGAGGAGAATACATGGCCAGAGATGGGACGGTAAGTTTTCCACAACTTGACAGACCTGTGTGCGAGGCCATTACTATCAACAAATCTGACTTCCATGCAGAATTTGACCACAAAAAGATTTGGGTTGTGTCATGGAAATGGTCTGAGAACCATTTGCCACCCGAGCTGGAAAATAAGTCCACTGAGTACTTGGTACCAAAGCAACTTAGGGTAGAGTTCGATAATGAGCTCTGAACTTGGATTGATAATGGCTGGATGATTCCATACCCAGAAGAATGTAGTCCCCCCGCCCCCCAAGGGCCTGATTCCGTTAATGGCTGTGTTGTAAGCAAACAAGCAAAAAGTCCGTCTGGTCATGGATTATCGGGAGTTCAATTAGTACGTTGATGCACACACGGCTAATGCGGACGTTTGTGCGCCAAAATTAAGAGAGTGGTGACAGAAAGGATCTAATGTCACCGTACAGGATTTGCGCCGGGCCTATTTGAAGGTCCACGTTGACAAGTCGTTGTGGCCCTTTCAAACAGTCAAGATAAGGGGGCAAAGATATTGCACAGGACGAAAGTATTCAGGGTCTACATCTTCATATATTGACGATATATTTGTCAGCGAGAGCGCGAGCACTGCTGTACATGTGAGGGACCATCTTCTACCATTTGGATGGACATGTAAGGATCCGGAGCGGCTGAGGGATGGTACTCGTGTACTAGGTTTACGTGTCCTGGAAAAGCATGGAAAATTACAATGGTATCGCAGGGGTGAGCTTCCAATTTTGCCTGACGTACTCACTCGTCTGAGCATCTTTTCTCTGTGTGGGAAATTTTCCAGTGTGTGGCTGGCTCCACGTCTTAACTGGATTCATGAGGCGCCGTTTAAACTCTGTGACAGCAGGCTGGGACGACGAAACGCGAGTCCCACTCCCGATTCAGATGCTATCGGATATAGTTGCGCGATTGGCACAGAAGGATCCAGTGCAAGGTGACTGGTGCGTGGATGGATGTGAAGTCACTGTGTGGATTGACGCCAGCTCCTTGGTCACCGGCGTTGTTGTAGAAAGTGGTGAATCGCTTAACGAGGATGCATGTTGGTTGTGACCGGCATGTGAGGATAAACACATCAACTTGGTAGAGCTCGATGCAATGTTGAGGGGTATTAACCTGACATTGCAATGGAAAGCGACTGTGCTTCACTTGATAACCGACTCTGCGTGTGTGCATCGATGGGTTTCCGATGTACTGTCTGGAAAGGCTAGAATTCGCACAAAAGCGGCGTCTGAAATGCTAATCAGACGACGGCTTAGCACTATCAAGGAACTGGTGGTGGGGTATGAACTAACAGTTGACGTGGAGCTCGTCAGATCCCAGGCGAACCAAGCTGATCAGCTCACCAGAGTGCCTCAACGATGGTTAGACGTACTTCGGAAGGAGACAAAACCAGTGTGTGCCACCTCCATGGAAGAGCAGGAATCCACTCGCATACGAGCCATTCACCAATGTAGTGGACATCCTGGTGTGAGGCGGACACTATATTTTGTTAGACAAGGCAGCCCTGTAGTTTCGAAGGCAGCGGTTCAAACGGTGGTCAGAGCATGTGAGAGGTGTCAGGCCATAGACCTGGCGTCAGTACATTGGAAGGTTGGAAAACTGGATGTGCATGACAATTGGAGGAGGATGGGAATGGACGTCACCCATTATGAGGACCAGCATTATTTAACCTTGATAGACTGTGGCCCAAGTAGGTTTTCCATTTGTCATCCATTGCAACATCAGAATGCTGCTAGCATCATACGATAACTGGAGCCGGTGTTTAGCGAGAAAGGACCACCTGCTGAGCTACTCACTGACAATGGCGCAGCATTTAGTAGAGTGGAATTCGGAAGGTTCGCCGAGAACTGGGGCATACAACTACGATTTCGGTGCGCCTATGTACCACCGGGTAATGGCATCGTAGAAAGATGCCATCGCACTATTAAACATATTGCTGCTAGGACGCGCTGTTCCATCATGGAAGCATTATATTGGTATAATGATGCAACGGCTTCGACTGCACCAGCTAATGCCATATATAACTACCGTGTCGGAGTAAAGGGTATTGATACTATACCACCACTTGGGCACGTAAATTCTGGACCCTACAATGTAGGAGATGCATTTTTGGTAAAGACCCCACACGGTCGGTGTTTGACACAATTCAAAAAGGGAATGGTGACGGGGATTTACAGCCCGATTTCAGTTCTCATTAATGGAATCCCACGGCATATCAGAGACCTCCGCCAACTGTACAGATCAGTCACCTCAGAAGACGATGGCAGTAATAGTTCATCTGAAAGTGACTCGATCACACCGTTGTTGTATGGTACAGAGCCAGGTGATTCTTCTACAGAACCAGTGGAAGCTGACTCAGGCAATGATGATGCCGAGAATGAGAGAGGCCCATGGAACACAGTTAAGGAAGAAGTACATGAATCTCGTCCAATTTTACGTAGAAGCAGTCGTTGAAGACGACCGCCAACTCCATGCCATTTATGTGATCGGGGAGATCGGGGAGGAGTGTAAAAGAGAAATGGACTTACCCCCGGAAAAACGTGCTCGTGTGTGCCTGGCATGCAAAGGAGAAAATGGCCACTCCAACGTCGTGTTTTAAGAACTCACGATCTCGGATGCTCATGAGACTGACGAGACTTGACAAGGATATGTGCAAAGCTCTAAGCCTATAAAAAGAGCTTGGGCAACAGGGACGGGCAGTGTTCATAATGAACTCAAGCGTTATGGTTGGCGAGATACGTTATTTCGCAATTTGGAATAGACATTTCAGGAGGCACTTTTTCTAAGCTAGAGACGTTTGTGTTGGACGGTGATACAAGAAAAGTGTCATGGATTAAGCTTTCTGACTGTGAAGCATCCCCTAATTACTACATGTTTGGAAAGCTCTGGACTAAGATTAGGTTTTAGAGATGAAACAGTTAATCACATAAGTGAATGCAGTAAACTGGCGCAAAAGGAACACAAGATTAAGCACAACTGGGTTGTAATGATGATCAACTGGGAATTGTGAAAAAGATTAAAATTTGAATATACCAACAAATGATAGATGCACAAACCAGAATCTGTCCAAGAAAATGGATACTTGAAATTCTCTGGGAATTTTGCGATACAATTTGATCACCCAATCCTTGTCAAGAAGAAAAAAACTTGTGATTTCGAGGATTTTGCTGTCCTAGTTGACTACAGAATGAAAATGAAAGAAAGCAAAAAGATAGACAAGCAATTGTTGGTGTACTTGGAACAGCTTAGGAAAGAGATTGGTAGAATTGAAGATCTGAGGAAGAGTCAAAACCATACTGACTAGCACATTGTTGAGATTGTCCAGAATACTTTGAAGAGTATAGGAGTCTTGAGGAGACTTGCTCACCCAGACTGCAGTAAAAGACCACAAGTTGAAACTGGTGAGAAAAACCCACAAAAAGTAGAAAAAATAAAATAGAATAAATAAAAGAAAAAGTAAAGAAAAAAAGAACTTACCAATGGTAAAATCTAAAACGAGGGCGCCAATTGGGTGTACGCAACAAGGTCTGTAGTGCACAAGCCATGTTGACAAACCCATAACATAACAAGAAAAACCTGAAAGAAGAAAAAAATAAATTTACAAAACAAGCAATCCCACATATAGAATATGGAACTAAAGTACTATGTCCCTTAAGCGTGATCATGGATCTTCACAGTTTCCTTCATGAATAATTTGTGCATTATTCTTGAGAGACTAAAGTGTTTTCCAGTTGTTTGAATTTACAGTTATTGCTTACAAAGGCTAGAGAGCCCAATCTTGTTCAGTTATTTTTTCCTGGAGAAAGCAGTGGAGTCATACCTTTCTTAAAGGTATGAATGCTAAGTGAATGCCAAAATGTATGAATATTTGTTGAGATTATGGCCAAAGAAAGATGCCAAGAATTTATTATTTCTAGAGAAATATTATACAAACAAAATGGATATTATTCTGTATTATCTATTACCAAACTTAACAGTATGGAAAAATGTAAATAAAATAGGTAAATCCCTTACATATATTTAGGCAGGTTTATTTTTGGCTACAGAGTTTTAATGCTGAGGAACTTGTTAATGAATAACTAATATCTATTTTTATTGCATAATATTTAACTTGAAATAATAAAAACCTGGTATCTTGGTTTAGAAGGAAAATAACATTTAGAAGAAAATTACTTTTTATAAAAAGTTGTCTGGATTATACTTATCAATGGGTGATACTGTATATTTTCTATGTTTACATGTAACCATAACTTGGCTGAAACTGTGTCTAAGATGCTCAAATCATATAATAGCTAATAGTTATACTTACATGGTGATGATTGGTGCAACATAGTCAAGACTAGCAATCAAGATTCCTATTTCTGAAATAGCAGCAGTGAGAATGAGAGCTCGGAAAGGTTCTCCACGTTTTGTACACACACTAAATACATCTAAAAATGGGATCACACTGTCTTTTGCTATAGCTTGTAGGACACGTGGGGCACCTGAAAAAAAGGGAGTCATATTAGAATCTTCTTTAAAGGGAAATTAAAATATCTTATGTAGCCTGTTTTTCAAACTGTCAAAGGTTTTCTACCCTCTATCAACTTTCTCTTTTGAGTTTCTCCATCATAAATGCTATTTTAAACAAGCCTGATTAACTGTTTATCTAAAAATTTGTTTAACAAAGTAAATGAATGACAATAATTAAATTTGTGTTGTTATGGTTCGTTTTGGAGCCAATAAATAAACATTGTTTGTGCTTCTGTAACTTGACTGAAGGTATTCCAGAAGTGCCCCCTGAATTTATTTGAATAAAATGAGCCAATCTGGTCATTCAGCAACTCTTCAACTGCTATATATTCTTACAAACATACTCTTGAACATATGTTTGCATCAGGGTGAAACTTAGATGAACATAAAAATTTAGTGACAGCAATTTTTATAGAGGTGTATAATGAAAGAAAGAAGAATAAGCAATATTTTCCTGCAAGCATACCCATGAATAGTTATTTGTTGTAGTTTCATAACCTTTCTTTTTGGTCTTTCGGTCAACATTCTGTAAAATTTCCCTTCATAGCAATGGGAGGGTTACTTGGCAATAACCAATTCATTTTCAAGTAACATAAGACAAGTTGTTTTAGTTTTATGATGCCAGTAGCAAGAAATGACCTCTGATCCTTCAGTTGACTCAACAAGTTATCTTGCCACACCAACATATCAGTAGAAGGTTTGAATTCAGAATTTTCCTTTCCTAGACTGGCTTACTTCTCCACCAGTTTAGAGAGTGCAGTCTGCCCTACTATTTTACCCATTGTTGGAAGGAGAAGAGATAGAGGGATATCAATAAAAAATAAAATACAAACAGCCATGACCAGGATTTTAACCTGAGTCACAGAGTCAATTTCTAATAATGATAACAATTGCACCATATGTGCCTCCACATTTATTATTTACTAACCTGTTAAACTTTGTAATCCAGCACCAAGAGTTGACAAAAATGAACCAATTAAAATCACCCACTCATTTGGCCAGGCAAGATTGGCTACAACCAATCCACCATTTATACTTTCACCAAATCTGAAGAGAGACAAGTAGAAATAAATATTCATAAAGTAGTTTCCTCTGACATTGTTGCAGTTAAAGCATGAAATCTAGGTATTCTATAGAATACCTTATGACCTCATTATCGAACAAATGAAATCTTATGCAGATGTTACCAACATTACTGCACTGCATTTCTACATTATCTTCATTGAGACTGATACACTTGTTTCCTTGGTGATATCAAACCAACTGTTCTTCAATCAGTTACTTAAAGATGATATTTTCAAATATTCCAATTCTCTCTTTCAAAAACAAGATTAAGTTCCACAGCCATATCACAAAGTTTGCACCCACAATCATCTTGCATCAAAGCTTCAATGTATGCAATGTTGTCTTCTGGGGTTAACATTGCGTATGTTGTATATTGACCTCTGACCCGGCCAAACATGCCATTCCAAAGTCGGCGGAAGTTTCATATTCCATTGGCGTGGGCGAGCTTGGCTGACAATATGGGACAGGGTTAAAATCCCATGGTACAGTCACAAACTGATGCACCGGAAGAGAGTGACCTGTGAACTGCATGACAGTTATTTCCGCTTGATGACAATCAAACATGCCATTCCAAAGACAGTGGAAGTGCATATTCCGATGGCCAGTTATGGGGAGATATTGAATGGGCGTTGAACTATTATATAACTCAGTGCACAGGAAATTCAAGGAGTTTGGAGACAAGATGTGGTAGAGAAAGCCAGCACCCAGCAGAGGGAGCTCTCAGGCCCTCGATTAAGGAGTTTGGGGATCAGACGAGTTGGAGATAAGATGCGGTTGAGAAAACCAGGCCCCAGGCCCCTGGTTGAGCAGCCCAGGAGAACAAGAAAGAAACGCTGATGGCCATAACAGTGGGGGTCAATATGTTGCAGTTCTGTTCGGTCTCCAACTCTCTCTCACATACAACCCTTTCAAATAAAGACAGAGAGAGGTATATTTTTTAAGAACTGTGTTGCTCATAATTTATTGTGTCGTCGTTAGGATTCTGCATGCATCTGCATATGGGTATACAACACGTATATCAAAAATTTGATTCAAGGAAATAAATGGATCAAACTTTATGATATTCCTTTTGAAGTAGAAAAATTTTGAAATCACCTCCATATTACACAAAGAAGAAACAAACAAAAATTCAAATTCTTGAAGCTCTATATATAAAAATTAAAAAAAAAATCAACTTCAAATATTGTAGCCACATTCTAAAATCCCTATAGAACATTTCTTGACAATTCTTCCACTTAACTCTTGTAGAAATTTTTATCTTTCATAAATCCCCTTCCCATTTGTTCTTCCTCTTACTTTTATATAAATGTATATGCCGCGACCTGCCGATAAACATAAACATATCAAGTTACACGCCCGCTTTAGGACAATTATATCCGAGTACGACCGGAACTGACTAAGCCCTTTTTCTTTCTAACGACCTTGACATCTCGTTATAGCTAAAAGAAAAGGATGAATTAAAATTAATAACATTTACAAAGCACTTCGGCCAAAAATAACCTGATAAGACTGGAACTAATAGTCGTCGCCAGCCTATAGCAGGTTAGAAAAATACTTTATGGCTACACTCATTTTTTATCAAAGAATTTTATATTCACGCGGCTGGAGCTGTGTGTCACAGCACCTTCGTAATATCAACAGGCCCTTTTCAACGCTCGTTGGCACGCTCCTTTAATCGGCCTTCGGGCTTTTGACCTTGTGTCAAGTCGTGTCTGGTGGGAGGCAGCGACAAATACTTGGCACGCTCCCGGCGAGCGCTCCGGGGCCTGTTCTGGACTTCGGTCCGGAGCGTGGCCCTGGAAAAGGAACAATGGCAGACTTGGGGCCTTTAATTAGGCACCTAGTTTCTACTAGGCTACCTTTGGGTGGGCGAGCTGCATTTTTGTCTCCTTTGTCCCCCTTGTACGGCACTAGACCATGCGTCTAGTTTAAGCCGCAAACTGGCATACGTGCCCGGACCGACATTTGGGTTCGTGAAACTGCTTGCCTCATCAGGCTCACATTGCACTAAGTGAGCCGATGAGCAGCATTGACCAACAGGGTTTGAGTCTCGGCTCGTTCCCGACCTCCCCTCCCCTTTATCCCCACTTTAATCGGCCTTCGGGCTTCTGACCTTGTGTCAAGTCGTGTCTGGTGGGAGGCAGTGACAAATACTTGGCACGCTCCCGGCCCTGGAAAAGGAACAATGGCAGACTTGTGGCCTTTAATTAGGCACCTAGTTTCGACTAGGCTACGTTTGGGTGGGCAAGCTGCATTTTTGTCTCCTTTGTCCCCCTTGTACGGCACTCGACCATGCGTCTAGTTTAAGCCGCAAACTGGCATACGTGCCCGGACCCACATTTGGGTTCATGAAACTGCTTGCCTCATCAGGCTCACATTGCACTAAGTGAGCCGATGAGCAGCACTGACAAGCAGGGTTCGAGTCTCGGCTCGTTCCCGACCTTCCCCTCCCCTTTATCCCCACTTTAATCGGCCTTCGGGCTTTTGACCTTGTGTAATGTCGTGTCTGGTGGGAGGCAGTGACAAATATTTGGCACGCTCTTGGCGAAGCTCTGTAAGGAGGAATCCTGCATTTTGTGCGGTCGCATTCACCTTACCTTCCGGCGTTGATCCCACTTCTCGTGGTAGATCTGCTTCTCTTCCACCTACATAGGTATGCACAAAGGTCTTTTTTAGAACCATAAGAGGTCTCTGTCTGTGGGTCAGAGCATCTCTGGCGGTCAGTAATGACCAGTCGAAGTAGACGGCCAGGCGGCAAACACGAAGACGGATTCTAAGACCAACCCGTCTTAACTCTCGCTCGGTTCCGATTGTCCGATAAGCTGCGCAGCGCTAATGGCACGGTCCAGCCTTTAGCTACTGCTTCGCTATCTGCGCAGCGCTAAGATAACGCCCATCTTAGCCTTGGCCTTCTGGCCTGTCCGCTCGTCTGCATGGCTTTGACCCGACAAAGCTTTCGCTCTTGTCTGCACGGCTTGGACCCGACAAAGCCTTCGCTCCTGTCCGCTCGTCCGCACGGCTTTGACCCGACAATGCCTTTGTTCCCGTCCGATCGTCCGCACGGCTTTGACCCGACAAAGCCTTCGCTCTTGTCCCCGTCCGCATGGCTTTGACCCGACAAAGCCTTCGTTCCCGTCCGCACGGCTTTGACCCGACAAAGTCTTCGCTCTTGTCCACTCGTCTGCACGATTTTGACACGACAAAGCCTTCACTCCCGTCCGATACGTCCGCACGGCTAGGGGGCCCAGCAAGGCCCTAGCCTTTTCTCGACCTCAACGCTCTTGCAAGGTACAACGCAGTCCACGTGACGACTCGCTGTTATGGACTGTTCTACCACTGCAACACCTGACTCACGTACGACCTGCCGTATGAGCCAGCAACCGGATCGATACATCCTTGGTTAACCACAACATACCATCATAACCGGGGATATCGATCTACCAACCTCGACCGACCTCAGCTGCCCGCGACGACTGTCCAGCTGTACCCAACGACTCGACCGACCTCAGCTTACCAACATCCGACATCCAGCTGTATCTCTACGACTCGACCTACGCCAGCGACCCTCGTCGAACGCCCAGCTGCGAACATCTACAACGCGACTATACCAGCTAACGACATAACCCATTCTAGCTGAAGACTACATACAACCGCCACGGACATTTACATACACGCTTGTAAATATGACAAATAAATTGTCACTTGTTATAACTATTATCTCACCTTTGTTCCTTCCTATTGTTTTGGCTGTTCTCATTCACATAATTCATTTGCGGGGTCGACATACTTATCGGCTCCGCAACATATATAACTCTTCATTGTGTTTGTCATTTCATTGTTTACTCCCCACAAAGATGACTTCAATTGGGGTCAAAAGTACTTGGAAAACATATGGTACCTTCCAAGATGTATTCCATCCAAAAGTCAAATGACTCATACAGAGAATTAAACAGATCAAAGACAACAGAGAGACATGAGGTGTCTCTTTTATTCAATGAAACATGTTTAACAGAGAAAATCCTATATATATATATATGCACACACATACTCACACTTGTACACATTATACTTTTATATGAATACTCTATATGTATTTGAATGTAACATAAGTTACTTGTGAGTGATACTGTAAGCTAATGTAATGAAAAAATATAAATTCAAGAGTAATAAGAAAAATGTATATTTACTTGTCTCGTAAAAGTGGGCCTTCCACACATGCAGCAAAAAAGAACACAGATGTAATATCTAGATACAGTCAAGAAAAAAATTTTGAACCACTTGTATCTGATCAAGAGTCTTTTTAGACCTGAGAAAAAATATTGATAAAAGTTTTGATATTTTCTGATAAGTCATTTGCACTATAATTTATTACTTGTTTTAATCCATCTTGTTGCTTTTTATGACAAATCTTTGGTTTGATACACGCTTTGGTATAGTTATTTATAAGCATAGTATCCATAAAAAAATTTGGATTAAAGTGACAATAAGCCTACCCAATGTTTAGATGGGTAAGCACTAAGGAACTTTACTTTAAGCAACCTAAAGTCTGTGTGCCAGACTAAGCAGTTTCACAAATAACTGATTAACTAACAGCCATGCTGTAGTTGGGTAAGAGAACCTGGTTGTGTTTGGCCTGCCTGGATCAAATGTGTGTCCTTAAAGTTACTGAAAAGTCAACTTGAGTGTTCTATGTGACACAGAGTTTGGTTCAGGTGCCCCGATGTATGGAAAATGGAATGTATATAATTGACGCATGGTGAGAGAGTGGGACTGTGTTTTTTGGAGACTTTCGGTGTCTAGCATTGTGGAGGAGCAGTTTCAAGGAGAGAAATTGGATTAGTGTTTATCAACCATGTACATAACCATACAAAACCAAAGTAAGTAAAGTTAGCGACCTTAGTCGAGGATGACCTGAAGGCTCTCTTTTCAATAGCTACTACACTGAGGTGTAGGAGAGGGTGCTGCTCCATTCCATGGATTGCTCCACTTTACCCTTGATCCTTACCTTATAGTGCTGAATACTAAGCAAGGTGGCATCAAGTACCATTTTTTTGAGTCTTTGGTATGAGTTAACCTGGGATTGAACCCAGATCTCCCAGACAAGTGTTGAACACTCTACTCATTAGAAAAATGGCCCAGTATACAAAACCTAATGTGGTAATATATATAAATTTATTGCAAAGTATGTAAGAGAGCCCAGTTATGCTTAGCCTGCCTGAATCAAACATATCTCCTTAAAGTTACAGAAAAGACAACTTGAATGTGCTGTGGGACAATGGGTTTGGTTCAGGTACCCAGATGTATGGAAACTCAAGTGTAGTAAATGATAGACCAAGTTTCAAGTGCCTTGATGTATGAAAAGTTGAGTGTATAAAATTGACACGCAATGAGAGAGTGGCCATTTTTTTTTAGACTGGTATCCAGCATTGCTGAGGAGTAGCAGTTTTGAACTTTGGTCTGAAGATGGCTAGCATTGTGCATAAACAGTTTTAAGGAGAGAAATTGGATTAGCATTTATCAACCATTTACAATACAGTATGAAACTTACAAGTGTTATCAAGCTTCCATATTATCACTTCAAGGAGTTCAGGCCCCATTGGCTTCACAAACTGGTGGCCTTGAGTCAGATTTTTGCTTGTTTCTCCGAACTACTACTGAGGGGATGGTGTCATAGTGAGATGAAGATGGCAATCTATTTTCCTCTTAGTTTGTTTTATGGGATGGATTGCAAACTCTATACACTGCAAATTTTTCTTTCTTGACAGGTTGCTTTACCAAGGATAAAGAGCCCATTCAACCTTATTATTTACCCGTAGATGGTGGATTTATACCTATCCCAAAAGATGAAGGGAAATTATTATCCTTCCAGGACTTGAACTTGCTTCATTGAGTCAATTTTCTTTGATGATATTATAAACAACTGTGTCAGATCAATAAAGTACAAATGAATATCAATATGGATGTCAATTCACAGTAAGTGGCCCCTTATTTTTTAGGGTCAGAAGTTTTAAGTGAAACCCACCAGCTGATAGCGCTTCATCTAAAAATAATACCCTTTCTTCTTCCTTTGAGTGTATAGGTTGTAAAAACATTAATTTCTGGCCATAGAAAGGATACAAACACATGATGTAGTGGCAATCGCAGCTACTGTTCCAGTTGGGATAGATTTTTGAGCATCTGCTAAATCACCTGACCGGTTAGAGCCAGCCATGATACCTGAAAAAAAAAAAAAAAAGAGAGAGAGAATTTAAAATCTTTGAAAATATGTACAAGGAGATGCTGAAAAGTTCTCAGTCCACCTAAGAAGGGAATAACATTTCTATTTGATTTTATTCAATTTTGGGAGGAAAGCTTTCAGAAACTTGAACAATTTTTTAATGTCATATTAACTCCTTTTAGTTATTAAACGTTGAAATTGAATTCATTAGTAAATATTTAATTTTCAGTGTTCTGTTACACTTTTATTTGAATTGCACATTTTTGTTTATAATCATTTGTTTGCACACAGTTATATATAATATCAAGTATTCCAATCTAATACAAATAATGTTATATGGTATCAAGTAATACAAATAATTTATACTCAGTTATAAGGTTTACAGGAACTATTCCTATTTGATATAAGTCATTTGTTTGCACGCAATTATATCGTTTTAACTATTTCTATCCAACACTAATAATTTTCACCATTTATATGGCTTCAAATAACTAATTATAATCTTTAGTAAGCAATTATATTTTCAGGTTAACCATTGATATAAATAACTTGTATACAATTATTTGGTATCAAGTATTCTAACCGGTCCATTGGCATAATAGAGTGTTCACTAATGGTCTGGTTTCAATCACATGTTGAGTCATATTAAAGACTCAAAAAATGGTACTTGATGCCTCCTTGCTTAACACTTAGCATTATAAGGTACAGATAAAGGGTAAGTGGAGCAATTTACTTACTTTTTCCAATCTAATATGAATAAATTTCAAAGAAATCTAAATCATTGATGGGACCCAAACAGGTACCACCACCCAAAGTTAGAGTGGATGTAGGTGTAATGACAATGAAGGGATACTCAACATTTCCACAGAGCTCCAGAACTGGAGTCTCACCACCAGATACAGTCTAGTATCATACCCAGGCCATTCATTTTGGGGGGATGGCGGGTGTCTGCAGTGAATGCAGTCAGTGTATTCTAAGTTAACTTTGGATAGTAAATATAAAATAGCATGTATATTTCCTGACTATAGTTTATTCTTTTTTTGATCAGACCCAATATTTTTTCAACGCCCACCTCATATTTTTTTTCATTTCCACTCTGAATGTAGGTAAAAAATTGTTAATGACATCAAAATTATAAAAAGTAAAATATTCTGATAAAAATTGCTACCTACTGATAGAGCTGATTGAAAACAAAAAAAATATAAAGGAGGTAGCACATCTATTTGGGTTTGAAATATACTTTGTAAAATTTTCTCAATTGATTCTTTCAGAATTCACTGGGTATAGAACTGATAGAGATTTTTTGACATGGATAACATTCAATTATCTGCCCCTGGTGAAAGTTTCATGCCAGAGATGGAACCAGTCCATTAAAACCAGTCAGATATAAAAAGCAGAAGTACAAAAAACAAAGCAATGCCATGGGATGACAAACCAAATTCAAGCACAAAGCCAAATGCTAGAGTTGTGGTTATGTTTTGACCATTTTGTACCTAACAGAAAACATGTTGCAACATCACAAGTGAAAAATATGTACAAACTTGAGAGCTGTTTTAGCAATATATATATCTTCTCTATACATACATTCAAGATATTTCTGTCATTAAAATATATCTCTAACTCTTGTTTTCAAAAGATACAGCATTATAAATGAGAACTCTTTTGAACTCCTACCCTCACAGCAGAGCTTAGAATATGTTAAGGTAACTGTATCTCCAGTATAGGAGTAAGACCCACTTCAAAAAGGGATATTTTAGGTATGACACTGAACTGTATCTTGTGGTGAGACTCCAGTTCTGGAACTCTTGGGTGTGTGAAGTATCACTTTGTTGCATTATTCCCAGGTTCATTTTGACCCAGCATGGTAATACCTGTTAGGGTACCATCTATTGGTCAAATATATCTGTTTGAAAATTATTAATATTCAATAGGAATACTTAAAACTATAATTTTGAACAAATTATTTGTATTTGATAGGGATACTTAAAACTGTATAAACATGCAAAAAATGATTTTTATCAAACAAGAATTGCCACTTGGAACCATATATTGTGCATTGATTATGAGTATCAGATAGAAATACTTGAAACTATATGACTGTGTACCAATAATTTGTATCAAATTTTGGCATTAAGTAACACATAAAGAGGAAATATGTCATTAATCAAATAAACCAAACCAAACCAATCTTCTCAACTAAAAAATCTGCAGTAACCTTTAATGAATCTTTTCTGAGCTTTCTTATCATTCTTTCTATATGTTGAATAAAATATTTTGCTATTGATTTAATATATTCTGAAATTATTGGCTTGATCTAATTTTTCTTTGTTCAAGGAAAATAATTACTGAAATAATTTTGCCATAAAAACTTCCTGTAAAACAGAAGTAGCTATAGGTCTATCTAAGCTCTGCTTTATAGACAAAAATTAAGTTTGAGTTCACAACTGTTTAATTAAAGATGTGAACTGCTAGACAGTTAATATAGATGATTTTTTTATAGTGATGAAGGCCTGTGAAGAATGAGCTACAGTATTTGGATGAGCTGATAACAGAAGAATGAGTTACCTGAATCCCACAGATTCTCCAAGCACCACTCTTCAGTTTTTGAAATCAAAGTTTTTCCTTGCTCTAGACTGGTTGCCTAACAGCCCAGGTTTAGTTTTGTTTGTTTAACAGCATTATCAATCAACCTTTTATAGGTTATTTAATGCCAAAATTTGATTAATTTGTAATTATTTTAATCAAAAACAGAATTATTTATATTTTTAAAGTTCTATTGCAATCATTTTTTATTACCTTGGTCTATAATAATCCTTTGTAAGCACACTCATGGTTTCAAGCATTACGATTCAGTATTGATCATTTTTAAACAGATCTATTCAACCAAGATAGGGGACCCTAACAGGTACTATCAGAGTGGACATAGGAGTTAGAAAATCCCAAGAATTCTAAGTTGATGCGGAAGTTAATTTTTTCCTAATTCTATTGGTTAATTCCTATCCCTAAGGAGTTAAGTGGTGTGTCTGTTGACTGTGGAAGTTTTAAATTAGGTTCTGGTGTCAGTCTGACTTAAGTCTATTTTTAGAATTTATGATATCTGTTTTTTTTACAGTTAAGACATTTTTTAAAAAGATTTTTTAAAATCTATTTTTCGTTAAAACTATACTACTTACAACCATTACAACTACTTTGATCCCTTATCAAATGAAATGAGCAAATGCAATAATTATGAGTGACTTTTGATGAAAAATTGGATTTTAAAATGGAAAAGAGTTGTAAGTTCTAACATCAATCTACAATTTATCAAAATTTAATAATGAACTCAGCAAGTCACAGTAAGGAACAAAATAAGGAGTGACGTACCTGTGACAGATGGAAAATAAATAGCAAGAAGTACCATGAATGTAGTTGTGATATCAGCAATGATCTCTCCTCGTGCCCTATCTCCCTTGTCAGCTGTTCCAGGGACATTACCTACATCAGAATAGGCACTGAATGCGTTGCCTGTAGAAGAGAAAGAATATATATATATATATATATATATAAAATGATAAAGAGAAGGAGACTAAATGAAAACAGAGAGCAAATAAAGGAGAGTTCAAAGTGGAGAAATAAATATAAGAGAAGGGTGGATAGAAAATTGAGGCAGGAGAAAGGTAGAGAGAAACAGATGGAAGTAAGATGAAAGAGGTGAGCAGAAAGGAATGGAACTGATGAAAATTCAAGGCAGACAAAAAAGAAAAAAAAAAAAGACTGGCAAAAAGGTGTGATGAAAGAAAGTAAGGCTGGTGATGTATTTGAAGAAGGAAAAACATGAAGGAGAGTGTCAGAAACAAATGGAAACCTCTAAAAAGGAGGTGAAAGAAATGGAGGCCTGTGACTAAGGAAAGATAAACATTTATCAGACATCCTGTATTAGAAAAATATATGATCAAATAAAAGAAAAATATAAATAACTGAAAATAAGTCATAAACAATTTCCAAAAAATTACCTAAAGTAATGAAAAGATTAAAGCCTAAAATGTAATAATAAATAGATACAAAATATAAAGCAAAATGCAGTTAAGATGGTGATTGTTACCTTTCCTTTTTTAAAATTAGTCACTTCAAAGCAGACTATGTTATTTTTCTAAATGGTAATTTTATTTCAAGATTGTTTTTTGCAGTGTTCATTTAATTTTTTTTAAAAGAATTAGTGTTATGGTTAGGGTGTGTTTCACTGAAATAGTCGTTTTAGAATGGGAAAAGCAAAAATAGCCATTAAAAATTAATGTATTTACTTGAAAAGACTCCACTTGTGATTCCTGGAATACCTGGCACATATCGTAGAGAATTCGAGTAGAAATAATTACAGCTGTCAGTATTGTTGCCATTACCACAGTAATGGGCATAAACTGGACCTGTCATATTCTTGTCACACCAAATTGAGCCATTGTACATGACAGATTCTAGGGTCAGCAGACGGTCACCTAAAACACATATGCTAGATAACAGAAAAGAAAAAAGAAAAAAAATCATAATCTCCATATATCTTTAGAAGATAACCTTTATAGCCTGAAATAAGATTCAAATAATAAATGTACACTAATTTCATTTGAAAACAGTTATTATTTACAAAGCTTTGTATAGTGTGGGCATTAAGTTGCTTACAGAACCTGTTGTTCCTAACAGGTCTTCCATTTTAGAACTGAGCAGGATCATCATTGTTCTTGCATTTCCTTGGAAAATAGCTGTTTTTCATATGTGTTTCGATCTAATATGTTTGCAAATTACTCATTGGTAAGGAGGGATTTTAACTTTTTTTCACTCAGCTACTTATAAGTAGGATAGACTGTGGAGGCCATATATTGGGGGTTCACTTTATAATAGATGTACAATACATAATTGAACACTAACTTTTTGTCTAGTGTTTTAGTACTTGTTCAATTCACAATAAATTTAATATAAACTGAATCTCAATTTTATGTATATTTATGAAAAGAGGAACTTTGAATTAGATGTCCTAGGTGAAAAAAATCCTAAAGAACAAAGTAATTTTCAAACATATCAGATCTAAACACATTAATTATTAAAAAATATAAAATATCTGCACTTTAACCTTGTAAAATATTACAAACAGTAAGTATTAATCATGTAAAAATGAAAGAGATGCAGACAAATGACTTGGCATAAAAAATGTTGTGAGTATAGGAACCAAGATGAGTATAACAGTTTTCTATGTGTTGAGAATAATAATTAGAGCATCAAGTAACTATTCTGCAGAATAAAGTCTTGAAGAATCATTTGCTATATGTGGCAACAAAAGTCCAGATAAATATGAAAGTTATTATCACTTTACTGCTAAATGATTCTGAAGCCTGGATTTTCTAATCTAAGCAACTCTAGCTATTGGAACAATTACATTAATGACAATATTAATCCTTGTTGGGAATCACTTAGCAAAAGCTTGGTTACTGAAAAATTTCCGCTGATCATATCATATCATGAATGAACAATGCCAGAATATCCAAAACATTTTTCTACAAAGATTTGTGTAAGAAGGGTAATCCTTGGTGCCTTATGCAAGTGAAATAAAGGTCAACTGAAGCAAAGTTGTCCGAGGTAAGTATCAAGATCATCTAATGATAACAGATAGGTCTTTGCAGAGACAGCAGAAGAAAAGCTGCAAAGCTAATAAAGGAATCCTGGTGAGCGATTGTTGTCATCTAAGCTTTTGTAGCAGTAAACCAGCCCTCACCAAACACAGGGGCAATTTCACCTCTATTCCACTGGTTGGTTATATTTTTGGATGACATGACTAGTCCATCAAATGTCAAGTTGTGTTTTTTAGATCCAGACCACAGATCAATCGCTAATCGGAGTCCCCAGTAGATGTATGGACGGATAAAACTGCGCACTTAAGAAAGCAAAAAAAGCAAAAATCTCGATGCCAAGAAACAGAGAGCAAAACCTGGCTTGTAACAATATTTTGTGAAAAAAATGTCTTTAAAAATGGTACATATATTCACCTATCCCTGAGGTGGGAAGTTTTAGTCAGACACCCAGTTCACAAATTAACAATCAGTTAATTCTTCAGCATTCAAAGTCAAGCAACAAGGCCACTCAATTTATTGTGCATATTTTTCGGCTTTTCTATTCTCACTTTCTATAGTCTGACATGAGGTACTCTCAAATGGTGGTTATGTTCACCTCTCTCAATCTTTAGCTCTCAGCCTCTCTCAATTCTTTGATAGTCGGGGGAAAGGTGATTTCAAGTAGTGTGTTATGTTAATTTCCCCTTGCTTCTTTATTTTCGTGAGTCTGGTACAAGAGTTTCTCAAAGTATCATTGTATTTCACCAAGTGTCATATTATCTGAGGCTTTCTTGCCTTCTTTCAGTGTCAAATTATCTTAGGATTTCTTTGCTTCTATATCCAGAACAGTCTGGTTAAAAGCCAAAACTTAGAGTATTGTGGAATCAGCCATTTTGTGTTCTCTCTCTAAAATATCATCTCGATTTCTCTTCACTTCTCTAGCAAGGCTACCTTAAGGCATTACATTATCTCAGGCTTCATTTTGCTTTTCTACCTTCATGAATCTGGCAAAAGGTCACCTCAACTCCAGCATAGTGTTATCTCAGTTCCTTTTCACTTCTTTATAAGATTGTCTATCTGTAAGACTACATCACATTTAAACAGCATGTAATATGGCTTTTCTCTGCTTCTTCACTCTGGGCAGTCTGGTGAAAAGCCAGAGCTTAGAGCGACATGAAGTTGAATTGCTGCCTTCTGCTGGTCTTCCCGTAGACTCCCTGGTGAGAAACAAACCCTCACATTTTATGTATATCTCTCATTTGAGGTGTGGAGTGGCAAAGTTATTGACATTATCAATTTTTTCCCAATTTGGGCTTCAAAAATTAATTCTGCCATCTCAGCTTGCTGCCGTTTCAATATTCAATTCCTTTTCACACTCACCCAAAAGGGGTGGTCTTCTCTATATTTGGAATTATTACTAATTTTATGCTGACGTTTTATTGCGTCAAAAAATGTTTTAAAGAAAATTTTTCACATTCAAATTTTAAAAATATGTTATTTCAAATTCAGAATTTTCAGTACTCATTTGCCTTTGGTGATTAATAGCCTTGGCTTTCTGGGTCAAATCTACTATGGATTTCACTCTCTCAGCTATAGACAATCAAAACAATAATTCCCTTCAAATTTCTGTTGTCAAAACAATTTACCTATCTTTCTGATTGCTTCCAGTCAAACAAAAACAATGTATTTTGAAATTTTTCCTCACAAAAAAAAAAAAATAACAATACAACCTCGATTTATACTTCATTCCAAAAATCCATTTTGGTTGAATTTTTTCTTTTTTGGTTGATAAAATTTCCCTGCCTAGTTTTCTGATTTCATGGGGTTACACTTTTGCTTAGTCTGATACATAGGTTTACCATACCTGCTGTTCCTAAACAATCATCCATTTCAAAACTGAACAGGCTCATCAATACTTAAGTTTGGCAAGCAGGTAGTTGTTGATGATAGATAGAGACTGGGAGAGGAGTCTACATCCCGGTTTCCATTGTATGCTTTGTGTGGTCTAAGTTACTGAGCTGTGCTAGCAGACCACAAATTCTGAGTTTGATTTTCTCTGGCTGCTTTATATTTCTTGCCTTGCTCTAAAATAAGCTAAGCTTAATAAATTAGTATTTCCATTGTTTTAGTTATTCCAATGTCCAATGCTCAAGGATATGCAGGTCCAAAACTGATCACAATCATTACCAAAGTCAATTTGCACCATGATTTAGAAGTATAAATAGCTGGGCTGCATAGATCTTGGCTAGGGAATCACTTATCAAAAACAAAAAGTAAGTGTCTTTAAGCAAGGTTACAGAGATTTAACCATGAAAAAAATAATACTCTAACATTTAGTGTTCCTTATCCCATTCAAAGTTATCTTTAAGCTCTTTACTGGCTGTAAAATAACAGATAACAACCTTTTACAATTTCAGCTATTTTTAACCCATGGGACCCAGGGTTCTAAGAATTCATCACTCTGATGTGATAAAGTCATTAAATAGAAGACATGATCTGTATATCTATGAATTGCCAGGCAAGAACAGAATTGCCTTAAAATTCTATGAAAGTCATTCGACAAAGAAATTGCTTGTGTATTAATGAACTGCAGCAAAAATTTGATCAAGTCATATAAATTAAGAAAAGATACTTACTTGACGCTTCTGCTTGCGTCAGTAACAAAAATTCCAATGTAGATGCTGAGTATGGAGAAAATGACACAGGCAAGGGAGAGGGTTGCAAATTTGCTCACAAAACGTACTCCGATGAACACAAATATGGATAACAATATCAATGTTACAGATCCATAAATACGAAAATTATGGTACATGTTTTCAAATATGGACATTTGTGGTGCTATGTAGGTCTGTAAAGGAAAAAGAAAGACATTTGTATGTCAGTATTGACTGAAAAGACAAAGAGATTGATGGAACAATACGCAATAGTGTTTTTATTATATTCATTATTATTAACCTTTATTTTTTAAAAATACCATTATATATATAAATGAAGCACAAGAAAGGTATAGACAAACACATTGATACATTTCCTGGTAACTATGTTTGCAAGAGAAAAAAATGCGCAATGTGATTCTGTTGACGCTGGTGTGGTAATATACAGACTGAGCTATATGCATGTGCATATGTGTTAACACATGAATAGGTGTGAGTTCATGTATGTATGTACATGAGGGTGTATACATATGAGTATGATTGTGAGTTAACCATAGGTATGTATGCACGTATGTGCATATATGTACTGTCCATATAGGAGCTGAGACATATTTGTGAGGGTGGTCGAGTGTATTTTGTGCGGGAACTACTAATCCAAACCAAATATAAGTGGAGATAGTCAGATAAAAGTGGAGCTGCAACTTAAAAGGAGCTTCAATTTTATTTGTACACTTTTTAGGTTTTAGGGTCATGGAGACATACAGTCTGGCAATATTTTTATGTCCAATCAATGGGTGGCCGAAGATTCGAGAAAGTTCACCCTTGTATATATACAAGTGAGTCTGCTGGACAGAACAGATATAGGAAAGAGGAGTGGGGAACAGAGACAGAGAGACACACAGATAGACTGAGAAGACAAAAGACAAATAGACAGCAATAGGAAGATTGGACCAAAGAGAGATACAGAGATATACAGAGAGGATCACAAATACAGACGCGAAAACCTACACCCCTTCTCTGTTATGCAACATTTATTCAGTTTTCTGCTTTTGCCTTTTTCTTTTTTGTGGATTTATCTTGGACTCATGCAGTTTGACCCGAACCTGCTGAGGAAGACAGTACAACGTGGGTGAGATCGTCGAGTGGAGTGTGTGGGCTGCGGATGATCTCTCACACTACATAGTACTTGCTCATCTCCTCAATGTAATGAAAATATATATAATGTACATGTTAAACTGCACTTAACATCAGAATTCATGCAGACATAATGCATATATTCACTACCTTCCTTAAACCTTGGTTTGAAGTAATCCCAATAAGAGATTGCGCAAAAAAGTAAACAAAAGAAAATAGATAACTGAGATTACGTGTGAAGAAAAGTGTAAAGACAACTCATCAGCATTCAGGATTGTATTGATGCAACAATTCTGGGACTCAAGGAATACATAAAAAAGAGCACAGAAAGACTAATTATAGCAATATCATCAGAAATAACTATAGGAAAAAATCAGTAAAACATAAAATCTAGAAAACAAAAATGGTATGTAAAATAACTGTATAGATACTTCAAGTGATAAACTAAGGAAATTGTACATGAAATGATCTGGACATGGTTGAGAAGAGGAGACTTCAAGAGCAAAAATTAATCTCTTATAATAGCAATACAAAAATGAAAAGATTAATCACATAAGTGAATGCAGTAAACAAGCACAAAAGGAATACAAGATTAGGCACAACTAGGTGGGAAAAGTAATCTACTGGGAATTGTGCAAGAGACTAAAATTTGACCATACTAACATATGGAATATGCACAAACCAGAATTCATCATGGAAAATGTGACTCATAAAAATATAAAGGCAAAATTTGATATTGCACAACAGAATAGTAAGTGCAGGTTATGTGGTGATAAAGATAAAACAGTTAATCATAAAATAAGTGAATGGAGCAAACTAGAACAAAAGGTGTACGAGACTAGGCATGACTAGGCAGGAAAAGTGATCAAGTGGGAATTGTGCAAGAAGTTAAAATTTGACCATACTACCAAATAGTATATGCACAAACCAGAAACCGTTCAAGAGAAATAGACGCATAAAATTCTCTGGACTTTAGAGATTTTAATGGATTACCCAATCAAGGCCAGAAGACCAGACCTAGTGTTGATTAATAAGAAAAAAAGAAGTTGCCATTTCATGGATTTTGCTTTTTCAGTGAAAATGAAAGAAAGCAAAAGGATAGAAAAATGAAGCAGGGCAACATGAGGGTCATAGTGAAACCAATTGTAGTTGGTGGTCTCCAAGGGCTAGAAAAGAAACTGGAGGACCTGAAGATCAGAGAAAGACTCAAGATTATCCAGAGAGCAGTACTTTTAAGATCAGCCTGAATATTTAGAAGAGTCTCAGAGACCTTGGTATATTTGCTGTCACTCAGTCTTCAGAGATAAATAACCATACATCCCCTCTCTGTCCCCGTGAATAATAATAATAACAGCACAAAACAACTCAATTAGGACTTGTGCTGTTCTTGCAGACCATAAAGTGAAAATAAAAAAGTGAAAAGATAGACATATACTTGGATCTTACTGAGAACTAGAAAAGCTGAGGAATATGAAAATGATGGTGATACCAATTATAATTGGTGGGCTTGGAACGATCCCTAAATACTTGGCAAAAAGACAAGAGGAATTGGAAATCAAATGAAGAATCGAGACCATTGAGACAACTGCATTGTTGAGATCAGCCAGAATATCCACACGAATCCTAGTGACCTGAGGAGGCTTGCTTGACTCCGTTAAAAGACCACCAGTTAATGCTGGTGTGAAAACTTCACTAGGTATAAAATAATAATTTTGATTACTATTTTCTTTCATTCTTAAATTCTCAGTAGTCTTTTTTAACAGATCTGTGATGTCCCTGTCATAGAAATGATGACCATGATGAGTTTTGATAAAAAAGTAAAGCAACCAAAAATTAAAAGAAGAAATAAGATATTTGTCAAAATTATAATAATGGTTGACACAACTTAATCTAAAATAGAATAACAAGAAACAAGTGTTGCATTTAAAAGCTCAGAAAAAAGAGTTATACAAAGAGCATCCAAAAAGAAACTGGTCTTTTCAAAGTGCGCCTCTTTGTGGCCTTTCGTATTAGAAATTGCATTACACCATATTGGTTAATATTGGAACTCAACATGCCACAATAAATGTATATATAGTTTAGTTGTGATTTTTGTCCAAAAGTTTAAGAATGAAGGTCTATATTGCAGTGTTCATGACCAAACAAATACGAGGATGATCATTTTCTAGAGATTAGTGATTGCCTCATGATAGGAAAGAAATAAACACCTGGTTTTCTCAACAAATGAATATTTTCTATTACTTTTGTAGGCCAATTTGTGGTGTAAGTTTTCAAGCAATTTGTCTGAATAAAAGGAAATTACTTTTCATCTTTAATTTTAATCATGAGCCGAATATATCCCCCACTACCACATTTGCTCCTTCAGAGCAACAAAAGTTTCATTCATCCAGCTTTATATTTATGATACTTCTGTCACAGGACATCATGTTTATCCTATGACGACTCTGTAGGTATTTGTCAATATCTGTACTTTGCTACTTGGGGTCTTTTCAGGTCATAATACCTCACACCTACTGCCATGGAGAGGATTGAGCCATGAACAATATTACAAATAGTAACAACATTTAGATTTAAAATAATATCCACCAAAGGTGATCCCAAATAGAGATAAGAGACATTTTGCTCAAAATTAAATTCAAATGATTTCTAGTTTGTGTATGCATACATTAATGGAGACAAAATTATACAATTTTTTGAGACAAACTTATATCATAAAAATTATTAGGAATCACTTGAAGTTAAATTTAAACAGGGCATTCTGTACTTCCAAATGTCTTCATTCTTGACAGGGCAATCTATACTTCCCAATAGGTGACACAGGGAGGTTCTGCTTCAGAATTAAAATTTCCAGAGATCCTTGATCTTTGCTTTATATCTGCTTTAATCTTATAGCCTATCTTACAAAAAGACAAGAACAAGTAAATTCAATCATAAAATATTCAATGCAAAAATATCAAAACGTTTTCTTTAGTGTTGTTTATCAATATACATTTT
This sequence comes from Sepioteuthis lessoniana, assembly GCA_963585895.1. NCBI lineage: Eukaryota > Metazoa > Mollusca > Cephalopoda > Myopsida > Loliginidae > Sepioteuthis > Sepioteuthis lessoniana. Next base: position 61,131 of record CAUZXS010005977.1, read on the forward strand.
ATTCTTTGAATTGTACATGATTAACAAGGCTAGTACTTTGCTAAAAGAATCCCTAAAATATTCTGGGGGCCACAAGATAGGTGTGTTTTGATAGAAAATTATTCAAAGTATTTAATGAAAAACAGTCGTCACTATTTTCAAAATAATAGTTTTTTTGCAAAACTGAAAGAATCTTGTCTATCTCTGCAATGAAAAGAGGTAAAATAAATTCAACCAAAAAATAAAATCTCCTGGTAATAATCTGTTTTTAATAAATGTTTTTGACAATTACAAATTTATAATATAAACAGACTTGTTTTTTATTTTAATGTGCCATAAATGTTTTTTATATGAATTATTTCTTTTTCAAATAATCTTTGCATCATTTAATAGGGTCGTTTGAAAAAAAAAATACAAGTATGTGTTCAACGATTTTTGAAAAATCATATAAAGGTTTGAGAACCATTGGACTATGTAATATTAATTGATGGTAGTTTGCCCATGTTTTCCTTTGACATTCCCTTCAACAGGCCTTCTTCAAGATCTGGCTTTGGAGAGGGTTGAATTTAGAGCTGTCCATCTCTTCAACTAACTGATCACAGACTGCTAAAATATTTTATCCATAAGACCATAGTGTAATGGTTATCGTCATAGGAAATGGACATGACGACACGAGTTCAAAACTTGGAGGAGACTGATTACATTTCATATAGCACTAATACCCTTGGGAGAGGTATGAATTCAATTATTCTCCCTCCAGCTATGGGTAAATAGTAGGGCAGACAAGATTCTTCAGCTCTGTGAGGCAACTGGTCTAGGAGAAGGAAAACTCTGAATTCAAACCTGTTAAACTCCGCTTAAAAATTGACCTTGTGTCATATCCTGCCCGAGCGGAGGGGTTGGTAAATATAATAAGACCAATTTTCTGCAAGGGGCCATCTTGCAAAGCTCTCATGTACTCTGGTAGGGCTTGGTTCATTGCCTAGGGCCTGAAGCCCCTCTATGTAGGGGAATGTCCAAGGGTCACAAAGTATCTTGGATCTGCACCCAGCTTCCACGTTTGAAAGGCTTTGTGCCAAATTTTGGTATTTGTAGGGCACCAAATAAATACTGAGTCTGTGTTTCATTCAGTTCTGGCCAACTGGGCCGGCAATGCTGCCTGGTACACAGTGTGGGTCAGGTGTACCTTTTGTGGCAGTCGATTGAAGCTGACTGACATGGGTGCTGGGAAAACCTGACATTCGTGTTATGTGGCTAAGACCTTTCCTTGGGCTTTAGGGAGCTGTTCTACCAGGCTCTCATCTGCTTTGGCAGGGTTTGGTTCCTTGCCTGGTGCTTGAGGCGTCCTTTTTGGAGGAATGCTGATGAGGCACAAGGCATCTTTAGAAACGAGAGGTGTGTGTGAGCTACAACCCTGCGCTTGGCTTCCAGGTTAAAAGGGTCTTGTGCTGCATTTTGGTATGGTGGGATACTGAATAAATACTGGGTCTGTATTAAGTTACCGCCTGTTTTATTTTTGTCTGCCAACTGGATGCTAGTTGAGAGCCCTTGGCTAATAAGTGTTATTGTGATTCTACATCCCCTCCTACCTCATTGCACATGGGTAATGGCCTCGAGGAGGGGAATGAGTTCCTTTAGGCCTGGCTAGTTATGTAGGAGTAATCTGAACAATAACTGGGTGGTTTTCACTTGGTTAGTTTAGATGTCTGATCGATGTTGTTTGATGGTTTGTACGTCGACAATCTTATTTCACTTTCTATGGCGGTACTAGTATATTTGGTCAATAGTACTTCCAGGCATTGGTTTAGGAGGTTCAAGTAAAGCACTTGGAATTGGAAGTAGAATTGCAGATGCTTCAAGCTTCCTGAGGAATCTGCCGGTGATCTTACCAGACCTGTCAACCTTGATCCGGTATTGGGGGTTAGGGAGAGTTTCAATGACTAGGTTTGTTGTGTCCCATCGGTGTGTGTGTGCTGAGGCATTGTATTGAGACCATTTTTCCCTTTTGAAGTGAGCATAGTGTATGCGCTGTGTGGTTTTATTGCTCTGTCATGCTTATGTTGTGATTTTGAGTTGTGACTATCCATATTGCGTGCAGTTTGTACAGTGTGGGTTAGGATGGTATGAAGTAACATAGCTGGCAGTGGAGTAGGGAGATAGCCCAATGTTATGGATGGGTGTGTTCCTGTATTGGATGATAGCTCGTTGCATGGTCATTATCCAAAGACCATTTGTTATTCTTTTAGCTGCCTTGACGGCGAGCTCAGCCTGACCATTGGATTGAGGGTAAGCTGCAGATGATAATCTGTGCTTTACAGCAAAATCCTCTAGAAACTGTTTGAATGGAAGGGACGTGAAAGGTGGTCCACCATCATTGCTTAGTTCCCTAGGGGTACAATAGGTTTGGAATATGTCTTGGCAAATTGAGAAAAGCCTTGAGGTGTTAGCCAGTTTGTGGCTCAAATGGTACAGAATAAACCAGCCAGTTAACCTATCAGTACATGCTTAGGTATCCATGGTTTCCAACATGGAAGAACTTCATGACAATCTGCTGAAATGGTCAGTAGGGAGATGGTGTAAGTAATCATTTCTCTTGGCTGACTCGGGGCGATTTGTGGGCATACCATACACCTGGCTATAACATCACAGATTGAGGCATTAATTCCAGGGCAACACACTGATTTATTGGCATATGCCTTCATGCCAATTTCGCTTTGCAGAATCTGTGCCTTAGTTTGAATAGTCGGGAATTTGGGATCTTATTGAGGTCTCTATCACCAAATAATTCTTTTAGTATTTCGGGATCTGTGATCACTATGAGTTTAGGGCAACCTATAACAAACATGCGGCATTTTCCCAATGCCCACACAATCACTGCTGGAGCCTTGTCAGTGGTGCACGAACATATTCCCTCTTTGCTCCAGTCAAGAGCCAGCGGGTGACTCAATCATTTTTTAATGTAGCGATGCTATTCTGAACTTGAGGTGCTTGCTCTTGACTATAACCTATTTGGAATGTAGGAATTCGTCCACGAGGTTTTGGTTCCACACAAAATGGGAGTCGCGTTTGATGACATCACTCAACGGAAGAATGACTGGACCCAGTGAACATGCCCTGGCCACTTGGTTAACTAGTCCAAACCATGATCTGGTGGTAGTGAGTGTGTAATATGATTAGGGATCTTGGTTGATGTTTTTAGTTGTAAGTTATTTTGAGGTCAACCACAGGGCAATGGAAAAGGAGGGACATAAGAGATTTGAGGCAGAGAGAGAGAGAGAGAGAGAGAGAGAGAGAGAGACACACACACACACACACACACAATGATAAGGGAGAAACGAATAGGAAAGGTAAGTTCTTGAAATCCAGGTCATGATTGCAGCAGACACTAAAAATAAAAATGTTTCTGGAGAAATCAGCCGTTGGCTGTGATTGGTTGAAAGAAACTCAAACGAAAAATCCGTTAGACTATACGCAGGTTAGAAAAGAGGCAAAGAAAGTCAGTTGAACACAAAAGTGATGATGTGAGGAGGGGCTGAAAATTACAGCAAAGATTTTGGGTGAGCTCCACGAAGGGGTGCCCCACTTGCTGCAAAAATGTGAAGACGGGACCTGGAGCAGTCACATTTGATAATTACAACAGAAAACGAGAAAGGTAACATCAAGGTCTGTGTCTGCCTCTCTTATTCTGTGACGGTTCATTTCTCTCTGTTTAGCTAAAGTGGTTGATTCATTTTTCATTCTCTGTTTCTCTCTTTTCGATGACTACGAGGGGTAGTAGCGAATAAATTTTGTATCAAACGAGCCTACAGATGGTGTTTGTGTGCTTGTCGCTTTTTTCCCGGTGAAGTTACAACGGGAGTCCGATTGGAACTTAAAGCGTAGTGCTACACTGATAGACTCTTAAGAATCGTGATGATACACAAGTATATGGAGTTGCGTACTGCTTCAAATGTCAGTTGACAACCATTGTGATACAAATATTCATTGGGGTCCGGGAAAGTTTAATATAGCCTACAGCATGGATTCAGAGGGGGACATCTAAGAGGGCATTATCTGAAGGCCTCCAAACGGCACTGCATCTTGCCAGGATTGGAATTTGTCTCTGTTGAGTACAGTTAAGTTTTTTGCATAATGAAGCAGGAAATCGGTGTAATAGAAAACACTTTCAATGTAGGGATCGTAGAGCAGGGTGTTGTCTATGTTCTTCCCTTTGTGGGGAATGTCCTTTATTATTGCGTCGTACCTCTGAGTGTTGACATCTCAAAATGCAAGGTAGCTTTGGGGCATCCTGAAGTGCATGAAACTCCTCTGTGATGAAGGTGATCAGCGTTTGGGGTGGTTTATCTAAGGAGATGGGTTGGTATTCATCAACAGCATCTAAAATGTTCTTTTGTTTAGATGGCACTTGTAGTGCCAACTAAAACACTGATTTGGTGTGTCTCCCGTTTGCATTGGGAATTCAAGAGTTGGTAATCTATGGTCCTTTGTGGTTCACCATTTTTATATGCAGTTATGACCATCGTGCTACATCAATCAGTGGGCATGCCAACCAGTACTGGGGTTATGATACACTTTTTCTCATCTTCTCGAAGAGTCTGCCTTACTGTTTCTTTGAAGTGGAAAGGCACAGGAATTGGGTTATGTCCGACTTTAGGGACTGTTCCTTCTTTAAAGTGGGTGTGGACAGTGCAGATAGACATGAGTAGGAATACTTGATTGTTTTTTAATGCTGTTTTGGCGAAATGCTCCAGGAGCCAATCCTTTTGTCTGTTAGGGGAAAAGAAGGGTTTTGGGGAACTTTGGCAATTGATCCTCACCCTCATCGGGTTTAGGGTTGGCGTTTAATTCTTAATGTATGCCTGTCTAGGGTATGTATTGCATTGCGATATTTCCTCGAATTGATAATGTAGCCGCAGGGGTTTGGAAGTCTTCAGGCAGTATTCCTATGTCAATGCAGACTGCTTTGCTGAAATAAAACCGCTGGATTTTTTTGCATATGTAAATGGCCCGTTTAGTTATTTTTCCCTGGATTACGAATTTTAAAAGCAGCCAACCCTGACATATGAGTGTGAAGTTTCCTACAACTCAAACAATTTTTCCTTGACGGGATAAAGTTATTCATTTTCAGACTCATATTCATGCTTAAAGTCCCTCGAGGAATATGGCGGCTCCAGTGTAGGGAAAGATAGTGATTTTAGTGCCTTGGTCACTAGAGATATCCCAAGCCTGTCTGGGATCCGGGTTTGGTGAGAATGAGATTACATATGCATCTGTTCCCATTATTTGGTTTACTTCTATAAATGTGTATGTGCCTGTTGTTAGATTGAATGTGATGTGAGCGATGAGTGTGTCCATAGTGGCTTCATTAGTCTCCAGGCTCGATGAGGTTTCTTAGCCCAGCACACCCTTGAAAGATAGGCTTCCTACAATAGTTGCATGTTTGACTTCATGCTGGGCATTTTAGCTGGCAAGAGCCGGTACTGGGACGCCATGCTGGTGGCTGCTGCAAACTACACAAGGCCAATGGTTTGGTTCGGCATCGCTATTATTATAGTTAAGATAGGTGCTGGTAGGAACATTCACAGTTTTTTTTCTTTTGTCTGCGATATGTTGATACCCGAGCAACTGCTGTAGCTGAGGTGCTGGCCACGTCTGATTCAAATGTTTCAGCACGACAGGCGTTCTTCTCAAGGGATATAAGCGTTCCAGTAGATCGACTTGGAGCATATTACTTGCTATTCTCCTGATGAGTTGGTCCTTGATGTATGTCGGAAAAGTCATGTTTATGCAAGGAACATGTAAAGTTGCAGTCTAGTGCAATAGCTCTGAAGCAGACAAGGTAGGTCTGTATTGACTCATTTTCACTTTGTAACATAAAGGCAAAAGCAAGGCGATAGACGATGGGCTTAGACCTCTGAGTGACCAATGCTTTGACCATCTCAATTAGTTTTTCAGGATCAGTGGTGAAGAAGTTAGGTGGGTGTTGACTATAGCATGTTAAGACAGACACAAAGAATATATAATCAAAAATGAATAAATAAAAAGTGTACTTACTAAGAGAATTTCAACTGCACCAATGATATACATCGAGGATGCAACAGACGTTCCAAGATAGAATAGGATCCCAACTGCACCTCCAAACTCTGGACCTAATGACCGCGATATCATGAAATATGACCCTCCTGCAGGTACAACTCCATTTGTGGCAATTGCACTCATGGAAATGGACGTCAACATCGTCTGTAAGAATAAATGGATAAATGAGTAAATAAATACAAAATGAAAATAAATTATTATAAAATTTTTTTGACAAAAAATAAGCCACATCTAACAATAATTGGGGCCTAGAATACACAGCTGCATCCTCCATAGAAGGATAGATTCTTCCCCACTCAAATGGGTTATCCTGAGCATGAAACTAAACAGTATCCAGTTGTTAAGATTCAGTTCTAGTGCACTCAGTAGTGTAGTCACTTCATTGCCATTACTCCCAAGTTGACTCTGACCCAGAGTGATACTACCTGTTAGGATTCCATCTGTGGACCAAATATTATTAGATCAGAAGACCAAAAACCATATAACTATGCAAATTATTTGTATTAAGAATAGTTATTTGATACTTAATTATAATTCTCAGCACATTGCGAACTACTATACTAATCTTGGTTATTAAACTTAGAACGTTTTGACTGCTGTACTCTTTAGCTTTTTCAGGAGTTTTTGTTGCATTCGGTAACCCCCAGGGAATTTTGAACTTATCCCTTTATTTGAATCACGGAATGTTTTGTTCATCTTACTTGAATGGTTTGTGAGATGAAATGTTAGTCTTGCGTCCAAAACAGCATGCATTTTGTCTAGTTACTTTCAAGCTTTTTCTCCAAGTATTAAGTTCAAGTTCAGGTCATGTGATCATACAATAGTACTGACACATCCTCAAGTTTGGAAGAATTCTCAGAGAGATCAGATTTCCATATTGTCAATCACCTGTCAATAGCAGTCCATACATTTCCTATGCATATTTTGACAACACCATCAGCTGATGAAATATTGTTACTGAGGTATATGTATTAGTTTACAAATTTCATTGGCTTGGAGATGGCACCATCTTGTTTACAACGCATAAGTTCACGTAGAGCTCAATGCCTCTTCCTGCCGGCTCCAAGCTATGCAGCAGAGATGTAGCTTGAGCAAGTGTATTTACGAGAAGTGCCAGATCACCTGCGTTGTCAGCAGCCATAATAGTTTGTGGAAAATGTTGTTTGCTTCTTACCTTTTTTTCTTTTTTTGTGTGAAACCATTTTTTTTCATTAGATCTACTAACCTTTGTAGCACGTAATCTTAGTAGATTGGGAATAGAAATGGTGTTAATGTATCTCCTTGTCAGATTTCAGCGACAACGTAAAAAAAAATCAATGTCATTATCGGGTAAGCGAACAGTTACTTTCGTGTTTTTGTAGAGTATCATTATAACAGTAACAGTTTCTTTGGGGAGACAATATATTAGAAGTATTTGCACCATCTTTTCTCTATGTATGGAATTAAATGCTTTGAAGAAGTCTACAAACAAAAGTATTGCCACGAGATATTCTACACGTATTCCTTTGATGATTCAACGGATAGTCAGAATCTGAGAAGTTAAGGATCCATTTCCCTGAAAAACGTTTTGATTTTTCCAAAGAATTTTCTCAACTTCAGGTCAGACATGATTACAAACCTTAGCAGCAATAGCAATAAGAATTATACTTCTGTAGTTCAATCTGAGGGCACCTCTCTTTGGGAAGGAAAATATGAAGCCTTTTGTCCAATTCTTTATTGATTTGTTTATATACAGCATTGCATAATCAAAATATTTCATCAAATTTCCTTGGCTTCCGTACTTTAGGAGATATTATATCAAGACAAGCTGCTTTTTTGCTTTTCTTTTCAAAACTTTCAAGTTCATCTCCCATTAAGAGTCTAAGTTTGATGTCTAGTAGGCCATTAATAAATTATTTAGTAGGTTTATCTGTGATTTCAGGAGGGTAGTTTTGATCTGGAGCTATTTTTTTCTGCTAGCTTCATTCACTGTTTGCCATAATAATTGAAATTGTTTATCTTCAAGAGAATTTCTGATTTTATTGATTTGACCTTAGTTGCATTTTAGTTGTCATTTTACCATGTTAGTTCTCACTGAGTTTTTTAAGTTTCTGTACATTGGTGTTTGTTGGGTTTCTTCTATGAGGTAAAGATGCTTTTTCTAAGTTATCACGTTTTTCCCAAACAGTTTTTGACTCCCAGGGAACTACATTTACTTTTTGGTTTGGTTTGGATGGTATGCACTTAGTTGCAGCTTCTAAGTGCACGGTAACAAAATTTACATAATCGTCAAGAATAATGACTTAAAACTATAACTGTTTACAAATTATTATCCTTAATTTCCTTCAGTATTAAATAATCCAATAATGTATTGTGGCGTTTGTGGATGGGTGGCTAAAGAAAAGATTTTATCTTCAGCATCTTTGGATGGCATCTGGAGAAGTTTCTTTGAGTAAATTTCTTGTGGATGGTCTTCATACCAAAAATGGACAAAGAGCTGTGCCCACATGAACCTGCATGAGGGAGTAGGGATTGCAGGGACCAAGGATGTTCATCAGTTAAGTCTGAGATTCGAAGTCGAAGAGACCAGTAGTCTAAGAGTCAGGCAGTTGGGGAGAGAGACCCAGGAGAGAAGGGTCACGAGCAGTCAGAAGGCAACTGGGGTCAGTAAAGATGATGGATCTGAGTGGAGAGCTGAGTTAGCATTTTTGGTAACTGTTTTGGATTTTTGCCAAGTTCTCGCGATAGCCACACATATAGACATGTAGGCTGCCAAAGATGTTACAGAACTCGCTTTCTGACGGTGTTGCTCTGTCTCAAATCTGTGTTTTATTTTTTCTTCCTTCTTCCCTCTGGTTGTTTTTTATAGTTATTTTTTTTAACTCGTGAAATGCTCACTTGGTAGAGTGTAAGAAGTAACAATGTGGTCCTCACTTGACAGACGACCCGGCCTGTGGGTTTATTTCATAGTATGATATGTTGTAAAAACCAACCAACCAATCTAATCTCGCTCACAGACCTTAAGTTGCTTGTAATATCTGCTGTAATTTTTGGTCAGCCATCGGAATACTATTCCTGCTTAACTTTCAGGAAGAAACCAGTGTTTTCAGGATGTCTTGACCAAATATGGTATGTTAAGTAATGCGTTATTAGCTGGCTTTGTAAATGTGGATTTGTGAGAGAAAATACATGTAACGGTCACCTGATAGACAACAGCTAATGCAAAGAGGAAGATTTATATTCCAAAGAAATTTTGAACTTTGACATTACACAAGCTTGCCCAACATGATATTACAGCCAACTGAGAAGTCCACAGTCGACTGTTCAAGCATACGCAGTAAGGTCCTCACTCACTGGTTTGGCAATTTTCATCAAGGGTGTACAACTTGTCTGGAAGATATTCAAAGTTATTCAAAATGAAAAAAAGCAAAAATAGCGATATCTCCTAAAGAACAAAACAAAAGGAAAAACAAAAGGAAAAACAAAAAAGCATGCAAACGAATCCTCCTCCCAAAGAACCGGAAGTTACAAAGAACCCTATCTGCACTGTGTGGTATGGTTGATAGGTGATGCAATATTTTTCCCAAAACCCAGCACGAGATGGTAAAAATCAATTCACTTCGTACATATGAATGTGATACAACCTCACTCAACAATGTCTCGCTGCTGACTGAGCAAGCTCAAGCATGTGCAGTAAGCTTCCACCACCTTCCAATCAAAGCTTCAGAAATCGTACTCGAGTTATTGTGTTTATGCTTGAAGTAAATCTCGCCGGAAAACATAATGGTGCGAGAGTCTCAGGGTGCCGGTTTTTCTTTTCGGATTCGAGAGGTGAAGAGAAGATGCTGAGACAGAGAGGAGGGAGTCGCGGTAACCTCGTGATGTAGAAGTCTCCAAACTGAAATCACATTTTTCTCCAGCTGCACTGGTTTTCACGTAAGTAGTCGTTCACCATATATTTTCTTGTTTGGCCATACAAATCTATAGGGTAGCGGCTGTGTGTTTGTTGTTCTCACGGTGATAATTATGTGCGTTTGCTATTCTAAGATGTTAGGAGTATTTAGACGTCCGAAGCGTTAAAATTCACTTTAGTCAGAAATAGCAGTCGGGCCAGAGGTTATCTGCCCGAAACCATTTTTTGTAGGGGTGAGTTACCTGCCCTTAGACTTTTTTTTTTTTTTAGTTGTTGTTTTAAAATAAATGAAACACCTCGTGTGTTGATAGCAGTCTTGATGTGTTGCTTCGTTATTTGACTGGAAGTTATCTCATGTCTAAATGACTAACTGCGCTTGCCAGAGAGAAAAAAGGTATGTCTCCTTTTTTTAAGGGTTTAAGTCAACAAATTCCCAACAAAATGTTATGGGCCCAGGAAGCGCGAGTCACGTCGAGTACATTTTTTCCGCCATCTTTAATTTGTCGTTCTCGGAAGAAGTTTTTGTGTCGTTTATGATTTAAATATCTTTTATGTTATTTAAAATTGAAATATTCTTGAACATAGCGATGGAGACAAAACTTGTTAATCTGAATGGGACAAATTATGCTACTTGGAAGGTACAATGCAAAATGGCATTAATAAGAGATGGTGTTTGGAACATTGTTAATGGTACAGAAATTGTTCCCGATTCTAGAACAGAAATGCAAAGTATTTATTGCGCAAAGATCGCACATTGGCGACGATTGTACTCTCTCTAGAACCGTCACTTTTGTACCTAATTGGGGATCCAGACTATCCGGGAATACTATGGAAAAAATTAGCTGACCAGTTTCAGAAGAAGATGTGGGCTAACAAACTAGTATTAAGGAGGAGATTATATTCTCTTTAATGGAAGGAAGGTGATTCTTTTCTTAATCACCTAAAATTGATGACAGAAACATTCGATGAGTTATCTGTTATCGGCGATTCCCTTAATGAGGAAGATAGAGTAGTACATCTCCTGGTTAGCCTTCCCAAATCTTATGATATATTAGTGACAGCACTTGAAGCAAGTCAAGATGTACCTAAATGGGATTTAGTCACAGAACGACTGCTATAGGAGGAAAATAAAATGAGAGAAAAACAAACTGGTGGTGCTGAGTCAAAAGCCATGACATCAAAACACCATATCAACAAAAAGGGACCAAAATGTTTTCACTGTGGTAAATTTGGACTTCTGAAACGTAACTGTCGTCTACTCGGAGAAGACTCAAAAGAAAGTGTAAAAAGGGACTATCCAAAGAAGAAAGCTTTCTTTACGAAGAAAACGAAAGTGGAGCCTAGTTGTTCTAAAAACGAACATGTTGTTGGATTGTTTGCTCACCATGCATTAACAACCAATAATAATGAAAAGAGCTCATAGATTGTGGACTCTGGAGCGACATGTCATATGTGCCATGATATTGATAAGTTTATCAATATGAAAAAATTAGATAAAGCAGAGGATATAACCCTCGGTGATGGACACCCAGTTAAAGCATTTGGGACAGGGACTGTTGATTTAAATATGAGAGTGTCTGACAAAAAACAACAAAGATGTAGATTATTTGAGACACTATATGTTCCCAAGTTATCCTACAACTTGCTTAGTGTGTCTAAGGCTACCAGATCAGGAAAATCGTTTACATTCACAGTCATGTTGTCATCTTCTGGATGAAAAACGGAATGTAGTAGCTCGAAAGTTGGTAACATGTACCACTTGAACTGTATTGAGGAACAGGGAACAACCCATGCAGCAACTATATGCTCGAGTGGTGACACAAAGGAGGAGATTTGGCATCGACGTTTTGGTCATCTTGGAATGAAAAATTTACAGAAGCTAGCAACAGATCAAATAGAAAATGGACTTGACAATGATGTAACAAAGGACATAAAATTTTGTGAACCATGTGTGGATGGAAAACATCGCCATTCTTCATTTCCAAAATCTGGCGGTAGGCAAGCCACAAAACTGCTCGAAATTGTGCACAGTGATGTTTGTGGAAGATTAGTGGCAAAATCACTTAGTGGAGCAGAATATTTTGTCACATTTATGGACGATAAATCAAGATATTTATGGATATACATTCTTAAAAACAAAAGCGAAGTTTTTAAAAAATTCCTAGAGTGGAAATCCATAGTGGAGAAATCCAGTGGTGAAAAAATCAAGACATTACGCTCTGATAATGGCGGTGAATACACTTCAAAAGAGTTTGAAGATTACTTAAAAAGGAATGGTATTCGCCATGAGCTCACTGTTTCTAAAACACCAGAACAAAATGGAGTAGCTGAGAGAATGAATCGGTCGTTGGTAGAAACTGTACGATCAATGTTGTCAGATTCGAAGCTGCCTAAGAAATTTTGGGCTGAGGACCTATCGACAGCTTCATATGTTCGAAACCGAAGCCTAACAACTGCCGTATGAAGTGTGGAAAGGCTACGAACCAAATGTTAATCATTTACGCATTTTTGGATGTAGTGCTTATGCTCATATACCAAAGGATGAAAGAACTAAAATGGATCCTAAAGCAAAGAACACCACCTTCCTTGGATATGGCATTGGTGTTAAAGGGTATAGACTCTTTGATACAGACTCATCGAAAGTCTTCCATAGCAGAGATGTTATATTTCATGAAACAGCATCCATAAGTGAACAGGAGACAGAAGAAGTTGAAAATCAACCTTTAGTGGAGGTTGAATGTGAAAACATCAACAGTGATGATAATGAGAATTAACGAGAGGCCACAGAACCCCGAAGATCACCAAGGATTAGAAAAGCTCTAGATCAGTATGGTGAATGGGTATACATTGCTCACAGGTTGGATGACCCATTAACGGTAAAAGAAGCACTTTCCAGTCCTGAGAAAAGGGAATGGATGAAAGCAATGGAAAGTGAAATAAATTCACTAAATACTAATAAAGTATGGGATCTTGCTGAACTACCCTGTGGACGAAAAGCTATTGGAAGTGAGTGGGTGTTCAAAAGAAAATATGATAGTGGTGGAAACATGAAACAGCACAAAACTCAACTCGTAGCTCAAGGTTTTCTTCAAAAACATGGAGTTGACTACGATGAGACCTTTTGTTCAGTTGTAAGGTTCGAATCAGTTCGAACTGTTATAGCATTGGCAGCTAAACATGATCTCAAACTACACCAGTTGGACATAACCACGGTATTTTTGAATGGTGAGTTAAATGAAGACATCTGCATGAAGCAGCCGGAAGGATTTGAAGTCAAAGGCAAAGAACATCTTGTCTGTAAACTGAATCGAAGCCTATATGGTTTTAAACAGTCGCCAAGATGTTGGAATAAAGGCCTTAACAGTCAACTGAAGAAGATGCATTTCAAACAGTTAGAAAATGATCCTTGTATCTACACACTAACTTCAGGAGGAGAGATCTTCATAGCAGCTGTTTATGTTGATGATATTATTCTGGCGAGCAAGTCCAAGAATTCATTAAAAGCATCCCAGAAAGTTTTGACATCAAGGATATGGGAAAATTCCATTACTTCTTGGGTGTCAAAATTGCTTATCCAGGGTCAGGAAAGATCTGGATCGGACAACCAGCATATACAGCAGAAGTCTTGAAAAGATTACAAATGGAAAATTCCAAACCTACAGCAACACCAATTGAGACTGGTGCAAAGCTAACCAAAGCCACTGAGGACAGCAAGTTATTCAATCAAGAATTGTATCAGTCGGCAATCGGAGGTCTATTATATCTTTCAACAAGAACAAGACCCGATATTGCCTATGCTGTCAGTAATGTAGCCAGATTTTGTTCCAAGCCTACTATGGAACATTAGAAGTCCATTAAACGCATCATGCGTTATCTAAATGGTACGCGGAACTATGGGTTGCTGTATGACAAGGAGAAGGTGACGGATTTCATTGGATATTCTCATGCAGGCTGGGCTGGTGATTTGGATGACCGCAGGTCAACTTCAAGCTACCTATTTAAATTGAGTGAAGCTGCTGTCAGTTGGAGAAGCAAAAAACAATCTTGCGTGGCATTATCTACTGCTGAAGCAGAATACAGGGCATTGGCAAGTGCAGCACAAGAAACTGTACGGATACAACATCTTCAAAATGATCTCAATGAAGCCTCAGTTAAATCAACACTCATATATGAGGATAACCCATCCATTATATGCATGGCGAAAAATCCACAATATCATGGACGAGCAAAACATATTGACATTAAGTTCCATTATATCCGCGAACAAGTTGAAAAGAAAGTTATTCAACTTGAATATTGTGAAAGCAAGAACATGGTTGCTGATATGTTGACAAAAGCACTTTTGAGCTCACAATTTGTGAAGCTCAGAGAAATGTTAGGTGTTAGAGAAATTATTGAACAAGTGTGACTGCAAGTGAGGAGGAGTGTTGAAATTCACTTTAGTCAGAAATAACAGTCGGGCCTGAGGTTATCTGCCCGAAACCATTTTTTGTAGGGGTGAGTTACCTGCCCTTAGATTTTGTTTTTTTAGTTGTTGTTGTTTTAAAATAAATGAAACACCTCGTGTGTTGATAGCAGTCTTGATGTGTTGCTTCGTTATTTGATTGGAAGTTATCTCGTCTAAATGACTAACTGCGCTTGCCAGAGAGAAAAAAGGCATGTCTCTTTTTTTGAGGATTTAAGTCAACAAATTCCCAACACGAAGGTTCGACCTAAGGTTTCGAAGTCTTGGAGGAAGAACGCTAAATTTCACTCTGGACCTTATTTGTTTTCACTGTAAAGAGGAAGAACTTTAAATTACTTGCTGTATTGTTGCTTCACTTCTTTTTCGGTAATTTACTACCGTTATTCAAAATGGTTTAATACGTGTTGACTTTGTAGAGTTTTCCCCCAAAGTTTGACTTTTCCTGCAACATTACCTTTAGCAACAATAATGGAAAATTGTTCTTACCGTAGAGCAGCAGACTAATACAATAAAAAATGACTCGATCGCACCAGCAGAACCAACAATCCATGTCATTCGAACAAACAGCAGCACTCCAAAGATATTTTGAATACAGGGAAGATAGACTCCCATGAGAGTTCCAAGTTTAGCACCCTACAAAAAAGATATATATAACAATTGAAATTATTTTCAAATTTGCAGTACGTTTCAAAACAATAATCAAGGTTTTCATTATTGAATGTAATGTTAAAAATGTTAAATTTTTATACTCAAGAATACTAATAACATTTGTAAACCTTTTAATCTTGAAATATAAACATTCTTAAAAAAACAGCTTAAAAAACAAAGCACCGCTTCTAAAAAAAACAAACAAAAAACAAAAACAAAAAAAAAACTAACAACACCGCCAGTATATGACCTAAATCGGAAATAATCGGAATAAATAAATTAATTGAATTCATTTCCCAATTAATTGAATTAATTAATTAATTGAATTCATTACGGGCAGCTGAGGTCGGTCGAGTCGTTGAAATCGATGTCTCAGTTTTGTCAGTACGTCGGTTTAACCGGAGGTGTGTCGATCTGGTTGCTAGCCCGTACAGCGAGTCGTATGTGGGCCAGATGTTGCAATGCTAGGGCAGTCCGTAACAGAGAGTCGTTACGTGGACTGGATGCTACATTGCGGGAGCGTCGAGGACGAAATCGGTGTTGGCAGCTTGGTCGTGTAGAGTTGAGCGAGTTGGTGACTAAGACTGAGCCGTGTCTTAGTACTACGGACCAAGTGAACGGACGGGAAAACCGTGGCTAAAGTTTGCCAGGCCTTAACACATACGAAGTCGAGCGAGCGAATCGGTAAAGCTAGTGCTTTGTCGTGCCCCTTGCTGTGCGGGCGCATCGAGAACGATGGCTGAGGCTTTGCCGTGACAAAGCCGTGCGAACGAGTCGGGACGGTAGCTATGGCTGTGTCGCGCCAACGTATCGCGGACGTATCGTTGACGATAGCTGTGGCTTTTGTGCGCCAAAGCTGTGCGGACGGTCGGACGGTAGCTAACACTTTGTGCACCAAAGCTGTGCGAACGTATCGAGGCGATAGCTAAGGCTGTTTCGCACCAAAGCTGTGCGGACGTATCGGATGGTAGCTAAGCCTTTGCGCGCCAAAGCTCTGCACTGTCGAGTGAAAAGGCCAGGAGGCCGAGGCTAAGTTTGGCGTTATCTTAGTGCTGCACAGACAGTGAAGCGGTAGCTAAAAGGCTATCCCGTGCCTTTAGCGCTGCGCAGCCAAACGGACGAGCGGAACCGAGCAAAGGTTAAGACCAGCTGGTCTTAGGATCCATCTTCGTGTTTGCCTCCAGGCCGTCTATTTCGACTGATTGTTAAGGACCGTCAGAGATACTCCAACCCGCAGAAGGTAACTTCTTATGAAAAAAAAAGGGGCGAATCTGCCACTAGAATTTGCGGTGAGGTGAATGCAACCACGATAACGGAGGATTCGACCGCGTGGAGCCGAGTGGCCACTGAAAGCGTCCGCGTGGACCTCTATTATTTATCGATGTGTCCCACCAACGCACGAATATGGCACAAGGCCGTTTTAAAGGTGGGTCCGGTCGTAGAGCCGAAGCCCACACGCGTCTGGCAAGGCCCAAAATACCTTCGACCCCGTCGGCATTCCCCTTTTTGGGGCGCCTCAGGCACCAGGCAATAAACCTAACCCCCCGAAGGGGGTAAAAGCCTGGGGGGATGGCCCCCTGAGGCCGGAGGAACTCCCAGTGCCGAAGCACACCCGGCAAAACCGCCTAGAGGTAAAACGGCCAACCGAATGTGACCCAGCAACTGGAGAGGAAAGGCCACACAAACGCCCTAAAAGAGCGTCCGCATAGACCTCTCAATTTTTCGCCGCCGAAGCCTTTTTCATATGAAAGAAAGGCAACACCACTTCTGTCGCGCCACGTAAATAGAAAGTTCTTCTATAAAAAATGGATGTAGAAAATATTGCTCGATATTGCTCGTTGTCAGGCCTTTCATTTTCCGTATAATTGGAAGTCCTTCTTTAGCTAGGTATAGGCTAGCGAAGATAATTAATTCCATTTTTATAGAATTATTTCTGGCAGAAGTGTTTTGCAAATGTTGATAAATGTTAATTTATCCCTTTCTTAGCTGTAACGGCCGGTTAGTGTCGAAAAAGGGCTTTGTCATTTCCGGCCGTACCCGGATGTAATTTTTCTAGGGCGAACGAGTAATCCGATCTGTTTATGTTTGTAGGCAGGTCACGGCAGGGGCACCCAATGAGCCTTGAACTTACTCGTGAAGGTTTGCTAGTGTAGATTGGTAAACATTACACCATCCGAAGTGTCCACCATAAATAAGTACACCCATAAAAAGTACACCTAAATGCAAAATTCAATTTAGTAAATGTATTTTAAATCAACCTTGATTTTTCTTTGGTCATGCCGTGACCTCCCACAAACATAAACAGATCGAGTACTCGCTCACCCAAGAAAAATTACATCCGAGTACAGCCGGAAATGACGAAGCCCTTTTTACGACCTTGACCTCCCGTTACAGCTAAAAAAAGGGATAAATTAAAATTAACAATATTTACAAAACACTTCTACCAGAAATAACTCTATAAAAATTTGATTAATTATCTTCGCTAGCCTATAGCAGGCTAAAGAAGTACTTTATTTCTACACTCATTTTTATATTTTTTTTATAGAAGAACTTTCTATTTACGCGGCTGGGGCAGAGTGTCATAGCATCTCCTCACTGTCAACAAGCCTTTTACCACTTTCGGAAGCACGTTCTTTTCTGCGAAGAACACCCCGAAGCCTATTTTAGACTTCGTTCCGGCGCACGGCTTGCAAAAGGAACAATGGCAGACTTCAGTCCTTAAGGCTCCTAGTTTCGACTAGGCTACCTCCGGGTGGGCGAGCTGCATTATTGACACCTTTGTAACCTATGTATGGCACTAGACCTTGCTGTCTAGTTCAAGCCATGACTCGGCATACGTGGCCGGACCCACATTTGGGTTCGTGAAACTGCTTGGCTCATCAGGCTCACATTGCACCAAGTGAGTCGATGAGCCACATAGACCAGCAGGGTTCGAGTCTCAGCTAGTTGCTGACCTCCTCCTCCCCTTTATCTCCACTTTAATCGGCTTTCGGGCTTTTGACCTTGTTTCAAGCCTTGTCTGGTGGGAGACATTGGCAAATATCGGCACGTTCTTTGCGTTGCTTTGTGTCCTGTGGTGGGGCACTCCCGACCGGCAGAGGTTGCGTGCAGCACAGTTCGTTCGGGTGTGTTCCATCACTGGATACACCACCTCTGGCCGCCCTCAGGCTTTAACCCTCTTGGGAGGGATTGGGTTTATCACCCGGCGCCTGAGGCGACTCGAAAAGGGAAATGCCGACGGGGTCCGAGACATTTTTGGAACTGCCTGTCGTGTTGGGCTTCGGCCGTGCGACAGAACCCACCTTAAAAACGGCCTTGTGCCACATTTGTACGCTGGTGGGGTATAGGATAAATACAGCACGTTCTTTGTGAAAAACACCCCGGAGCCTGTTCTGGACTTCGGTCCGGAGCGTGGCTCTGCAAAAGGAACCTATGTATGGCACTAGACCTTGCTGTTTAGTTCAAGCCATAACTCGGCATACGTGCCCTGACCCACATTTGGGTTCGTGAAACTGCTTGCCTCATCAGGCTCACATTGCACCAAGTGAGCCGATGAGCAGCATAGACCAGCAGGGTTCGAGTTTCGGCTCGTATCCGACCTCCCCCTCCCCTTTATCCCCACTTTAATCGGCCTTTAGGCTTTTGACCTTGTTTTAAGCCTTGTCTGGTGGGAGACATTGGCAAATATCGGCACGTTCATTGCGAAGCTCATTTAAGTTCGAATCCTACGTATCGTGGTTGCATTCACCTTACCCCCTCTTCTAGTGGTAGATTCACCCCTCTTTTTTTTCTACAAATCGCCTTGCTTCAAGGCTGAATCCCACTTCAAGTGGTAGATTCACCCTCTTTTTTTTATCACATTGATATGCACTAAAGGTCCTTTTAAGGACCATAAGAGGTCCTCTTCTGTGGGTTGGAGTATCTCTGACGGTCCTTAACGACCAGTCGAAGAAGACGGCCCGGAGGCAAAACGAAGAGGATTCTAAGACCATCCGGTCTTTACCATTTCGATCGGTTCCGCGCGTCCGTTCGGCTGCGCAGCGCTAAAGACACGGGTTAGCTTTTAGCTACTGCTTCGCTATCTGCACAGCGCTAAGATAACGCCAATCTTAGCCGCGGTCCCCTGGCCTTTTCGCTCGACAGTGCAGAGTTTTGGCCGCGCAAAGCCTTAACTACCGTCCCGACCGTCTGCTCAGTTTTGGCGTGACAAAGCCTTAGCTATCGTCCGATACTTCCCTACAGCTTTGGCGCGGTAAAGCATTAGCTACCGTCTGACACGGCAAAGCCCTAGTTTTACCGATTCGCTCGCTCGACCTCGTATATGTTAAGGCATGGCAAACCTTATCTATCGTTTCCCCGTCCCTTCACTTGGTCCGCAGTGCTAAGATGCGATTAAGTCTTAGCAACCACTGTACGTGACCAAGCTGCCAACACCGACTTCGACCACGACGCTCTCGCAATCCAGCATCCGGTCCACGTACGACACGCCGTACAGACTGCCCTGCATTGCAGCACCTAGCCTACGTACGACTCGCTGTACGGGCTTGAAACTACTTCGACACACCTCCGGTTAACTCAAAGTACTGTCAAAACCGGGACGTCGATTTACCAATCTCGACCGACACCAGCTACCCGCAACATTCGTCCATCTGCACTCAACAATTCGACCGACCTCAGCTACCCGCAACGATCATCAGCTGCACTCAACGACTCGACCAGCATCAGCTACCCGCAACGACCGTCTAGCTGCACTTATACGACTCTACCGACATCAGCTACCCGCAACATTCATCCAGCCGCACACATCTACGACTCGACCATACCAGCTACCAACATCACCCATCTAGCAGAAGACACAAATACTACTACCACGAACTTTACACACACATTTGTAATTCCGACAATAAATTGTCACATTTGTTATATTTGTCACCTCGCCTTTGTTTCCTTCATTATCTTTGGTTGTCACTACTCGCACGCTTTAACTAAAAACATTTGCGGGGTCGATGTGCTTATCGGCTCCGCAACAGTCACACACACACGTATATATATATATATATATATATGAGAATAAAAGCAATACCTTGGTATGTAAATATAAAATCTGAAAAAACAAAATATTAAGTGAATATATTTTTTATATTAGATTTGCCAATGTTCCAGTTTTTACAACCATCTTCGTAGCAATGTCATTGACGTTTAATGTTTCATCAAAATAAATAATTTTCAAATGAAAAAAATACAATGAAAAAAAAACGTTCAACGTTCATTGTGTTCCATTTCAAACTTGACTAAAGTCATTTTTTGTGTTCGAAAATTTAAAAAAAAGTATTTATTTGTAGTTTAGAAATTCTTTAAAAAAATACCTATTGAAAGTATAATTTAGTTATGATTAATCAAAACTAATTTAAAGAAGGGACATTGTAACTATTTAAAACTAATTTAACAAAAGAAGGGAACAATTTGAAATTATGTTGGGGTATATGGTTAGTTATTGAATATGTTTAATATGTTGATACTTGTGTTGAATGCTCTTTTATTTATTGCAGGGTCTTTTTTTTTAGTAATTGTTTCAAGGATTTGTAAACTATTTTTATTGTTATTTTTATAGACATTTTTTGTATTTTTAATTGGGATCATTCTTATATCCGGGGATCTGAGTTTTTCCGTGTCTTTGTCATGCTTTGTCATTAGATACTGTTTTATGGCGCTTGTAATATAATGTTATTGTGGGTGTTAGTATTCATGATTAGGCTTTATAGGTTTAAAAGACAATATAAGGCGTGCGTACTTTAGTTAAGGAATATTCATTCTAAATCAGCAAAGTCTGTGTATGTATTCCTACGCCAAGGGGTTGTAATCTTGCGCGTAGAGAAATAGTCCGTGTTATTACTACATCCCCCTTACCAATAGAAAAGAAGGATGTTGCTTGTTTATTTGTTTTATATCCTTTTGGCCTGTGTATTTCACACCCACTTCTTGTTGTGTTGCATGTTGGCTATTTTATACTTCTCTGGTGTTGTTTGTATGTTGTTTGTATTTGTGATTCCTTTTTGCAATGAAGTGGTGTGGTCATTAAAATGAACCTGTTTATGGCTGGATGTTTTTGCTGCTCTTAGTTGAACTCTGTTTCATCTTTTTGATGATCCATCTGGGAGTTGAAGGATGTATGATCTGGGTTCTGAACATCTACTTGTGATTGTTGCTGGTTTCCATTCCCCAGTTTAGTTATCCAATATACGTACATCTTCCCCAGGGAGAAGTGGTGGTAGATCATGAGCTGTTCTATCATGATGTATTTTCTGCATATCCTGTCTGTGTTTCAGTTCTTCACGGATATGGTCAGTGTTGGAAAATGTGGCTGTAAAGTTTCCTTTGGTTGTGCCGGAAGATTTTCCAGGCATATTGAACAATTCTTGATCATGTTCTCGATATCTGCATTAATTCGCTCCCAGTATACAGCATCTCTGGCTTGAAGACATATTTTTTAACACCTTGATGGCTGTAACTTTGGCAATTAAGTTTGATCTTAAAATACGATTGTTTAAGAGTTCAGCTGGACTTGGAAGGCTGTGGTTGATTGGTGATGTTTGCAAAGTTAGGACCTTTTCCTGCTTGCTTAGTCTTAATTAGAGCTCTTTTAATTTTTTGGATTTGTCTTTCGATAAAACCATTTGATTTTTGGAACTTTGGTGATGATGTGATGTGATCAAATTGTCATTGTTGGGCTAATTCTTTGAATGCTTCACTGGAGTACCGTGGTCCATTGTCACTAACAACTCTGCTGGGAATACCATGTTCAGAGAATACTTGCTTCATTGTTAATATGACGATATTGCTCGTTGTCAGGCCTTTCATTTTCCGTATAATTGGAAGTTTATTGTAATAATCAGCAATCATCAGATATTCATGATTATTGCTGTTAAACAAATTTGTGCCGACAACTTCCCATGCTCTGCTGGGGATGTCATGTGGCTGTAAAGTTTCCTTTGGTTGTGCCGGAAGATTTTCCAGGCATATTGAACAATTCTTGATCATGTTCTCGATATCTGCATTAATTCGCTCCCAGTATACAACATCTCTGGCTTGAAGACATATTTTTTAACACCTTGATGGCTGTAATGTAGCTGGTCCAAGATAATTTTTTGTTGGGTTTCAGGAATAATAATTCTTAATCCCTTGATGATGATACCATCATTGACAGATAGTTCATCTCTGTATGGCCAGTATGACCGTATTACCGGTAGTAAATCCTTAATTGAGCCTGGCCATCCTGCTGTTATGATTCCTTGTAGTTGATCAAATACTGGATCAGCCTTGGTTTCTTTCCTTATCTCATTTTGGAGTTCACTCCTGAATCTGACCAAATCTACTCTAATGTCTTGGTCGATTATATCGGTATTTTCAATGCTAGGGAGACGGCTTAGAGTATCAGCTAGAGTCATTTCCTGTCCTGGAATGTACTCTATTTGCATCTGGTATCCCTGTAGCTTAATTATCATTCGCTGTAATCTAGGGGGTGCACTGGTAAGTGGCTTTTGTAGTATCATGACAAGTGGCTTATGGTCAGTGAGTACTTCAAATTGACGTCCATATAGATATATGTGAAATCTTTGGACACCAAATACAATTGCAAGAAGTTCCCTTTCTATGCATGCATACCGTTTTTCTGCGTCTGTTAGAGACTTTGATCCATATACGATAGGTTTTTTGTTTTGTATTAGTGCAGCTGCAAGTCCTTTCAGGCTTGCATCAGTTTGTAATACTGATATTTCAGTTGTGTTAAAGTATGTTAACGTTGAGTCTTGACTGATTACTGTTTTGAGTTTCTCAAAACATTCCTTGTGGTGTTCTTCCCACAAAAAGAGTGCATCTTTCTTCAACAGTCCTCTTAGAGTATGTGTCTTGTCAGCCAGGTTAGGAATAAACGGTGATAGGTATGTGATAAGACCTAAGAATTCTTGTAGCTCTTTTTTGCATGTTGGGTACGGCATGTTTTGCAGGTCTTTGAGCTTTTCTGGGTCAGGGCTGACACCATTTTCACTATATATCATTCCGCCGAAAGATATGCTTTTTGATTTGATTTTGCATTTTGTTGAATTAAACACAAGACCATTTTCGGCGGTTATTTGCATGAGCCTGTGTAGAATCTTATCGTGTTCTTCCTCTGATTTAGCATAGACAACGACGTCATCAGCGACTCCTATAGCGCCATCAACTTGCTCAAGTATTTGATCCATCTTCATTTGGAAGATGTCTTTGATACACTCAATTCAAATGGTAACCACTGAAAGCAGTACCTGCCATAAGGGGATTGGAACGTTGTTAACAATTGCGATTCAGTGTCGAGATGTATAGACCAATAACCTGCTTTGGCGTCAAGTTTAGAGAATATCTTGGCACCTGTGAAATCTCTTCTATGGTCGGTGTTGCATGGTGTGGTCTTCTGAGCGCTGTATTAAGGTGTCTTGGGTCTAGGTAAATTCTCAAACTCCCATCTTTTTTATGCGAGTATGTTAGACTTGAAACCCAGTCTGTTGGTTCAGTCACCTTTCTTATTATCTTATTTTTGACCATGTTATCAAGCTCCTGTTCTATATAGTCTTTAAGTGCAGTTGGGGATTCTCTAGGTGCGTCAATATGTGGATGTATGTTTTTGTTGACCGATAGTCTGACTGCACCTGGCATAGAGCCAATTTTGTCGAACTGATCAGGATACATCTGCATCAGGTCTTTGGTTGCATTTATCCGTGTTGCTACAGGAGTTTGGAACGCATCTTCTTTCTTGACTGCGCAGTGAAGGGTAATTAGTTTGAGCTGTTCCAGCGATGGCAGCCCTAGTACTGCTGGCCCTTGTACGTCTAAAATGTGGAAGGTGCTGACATGCCAGTCTGATTTGTTGTATTGACCGGGTATTTTGATGTTACCAAAGCATTTTATTGGTGTGCCGTTATAAGCTATCAGTTCTTTGTTGATAAATTGATTTTTTATGCTTGGAAAACCATCTGTGTCCAGTTTTTCTGGGAACATTCTACGAAATGTAGAAAGTGGTAGAGTGTTCCCTTGTGCCCCAGTGTCGATCTTCAGACGCAACTTGTGAATGCCATTTTGATTTGGCAATTTAATGTTAATGAGTACGAAAGCTTCATCTCTTTGGGTCATATTAATACAATTGAACGTCAGGGTTTCCATTTGTTCCTTAGCTTCTTTGTTGTATACTGCATCAGTTTTCACGTACTGTTTTCTCCTATATTGTGGTTGATAGTGAGATTTTGTTTTTTTGTGTTCTCTGCTTTGTGACCTCGGCCTTTGTTTTGGTTTTGTTCCGTTTGCAAACACATTGATGCCCAGTGGTTTGATTTACCACATGTGTTGCATTTTGATCCGAATGCTGGACAAGCTTCACGGTGAAAAGCATAGCTTTTTCCACATTTAAGACATTTATTTAACATAGTAGAACGTGTTGGTGTTCTTATGGCTTGTATATTAGTATTATCCACATTATTATTATGGCTTGTATATTAGTATTATCCACATAATTATTATTGTTTAATGTGAATGTTGGAAGCTTCATATGTTTTGACAATACTAACAGTTTCTTCCAGGGTTAGAGTTTTGTCTTTTATAGTAACTCCTTTTGGAAGTCTGCAATGGGAGTGCTGGCGATAATAAGTTCTATTATCCGTTGCTGTTGCTCATGTTCTGTTAACGAACATCTCTGAGTCATTCTCCTGCATCTGTTGACAAAGTCGTCTAACGGTTCCTCAGCTTCCTGTTTATAAGTCATTAATTTCAAACAGTTTATTCTGAAATTTTCTTTAGGTTCGAGTTGTTCAATGAACTTATTAAAAATAATTTCAGGAGTACGTTTTTCTTCCTCCGTTAATAACCATGTGTTGTATTTTTTAAACCCTCATTTCCAACTCTCAATAGAATGTAGTTTACTTGTTGTTCTATTTTTATTTTATTGACAACAAAATAAAACTCCAAACGCTGTTTAAACAATTTAAATGTTTCAGCTAGATTTGAGGATTGCCAGTCCATATAAGGGATATCAATATTAGCCATTATAAATGTTCTACGTTGAACGTATTAACAAAAAATATGCAAATTCAAGATGGCGGTATCACGTAAAAAAACGACGCACGTGGCAATAATTAAAAACGAGTTTGAATTATTTACCTGACAGGTCTTTTCTTGAAATTCTGTAAAAAAGACAACGTTTTGTTGGTTTGTTGGCCTTTTTATCCAGAAGTGTTTTCGGTATGTTTCTTTATACACAGATTTTCGGGGTTTTTTTTTTAGCTTTTAAATGTTGTTTTCGTTTTTTAAACCTTTAAATGTTGTTTTCGTTTTTAAGCCTTTAAGTGTCTTTTTTTATTATCCTGGCTACCACCATGTAATATATTGTTGTTGTGAGTGTTAGTATTCATTGTTAGACTTTATATGTTTAAAAGACAACATAAGGCGTGCGTGCTTTAGTTAAGGAATATTTATTCTAAATCAGCAGTGTGTGTGTATGTATTCCTACGCCAAGGGGTTGTAATCTCGTGCGTAGAGGAATAGTCCGTGTTATTACTACAGCGCTTATGTCAGATAGATGGTACATAAGACGACTAGAGAGCGTGGTGGTTGTATGACCTATGTAGGTAATAAGGTGTTATGCTATTTTCCGAGAGACACTCTCAAAATGGACATGTTAATTTTTACACTACATTAGTTTGATTTAGGCAAGTTTTGGGGGAGTTTGTGTTATTCATACAACTCTCTATATATACTGTATAACATTTGTGTGTGTATATATATGTTTGGGTGTGTGTATCATATATATTTTTATATATCATAAATATCTATATACATATTAATTCATATGTATATATTTTGTAGAGTTAGCCCCTTATATTGTAATTAATGTTGTCATCAGTCTTATATTTTAAAGTTAAAAAGAGCTACGTCCGGTAATATAATAAAGCCGGGAGCCGCCATTATTAACACCTAATATCGGTCCTCTCTCTTCATTATGATTCTTTGCACTAATACATCCTGAACAAAACAGCACATGGTGTCAGAAGTGGGATATTAAAAAATAAGAAAGAAGAAGAAATTAAATTAACCCAGGATTAATTGAAGAAAAGAAAAAAAAGAAACGAAACAAACCAGTCGAAACTACTTCGTCCTGTTTCAGGTATTAAAAAAAACACGATAATTTGAAACGAAATACCTTTCTTCTGTAAGCTTTATTTTCTTTTAATCAACTACAATAATGGCTATGAGGCAATATTCAGCTAATATACGACCTCCAGAGAAGATGAGCTTAGTTAGAAACGTCGCTAACAACTGGCGAACGTTTAAACGTAATTTTTTAAATTACTCGTTTGCGAGCAGACTCTCGAAGGAGGCCGATACTGAATATCAGACTTCAGTTTTTTTGGCAATGATAATTCAGGATTTACTTGACATTTATGATGGCTTAGAATTTGACAATGAAGAAGATAAAATGGACTTAGAAATCGTTATGAAAAAATTCGAAGATTTTTTTTGTAGACGAAACGCTCGAGGCGTTTGAATCGTATAGATTTCACCGATGGAAACAAGAACTAATAGAAAATATTGAAACTTACAAAGCTGCTTTACGTCAATTAGCAAAAAAAACTGTAATTTTGACCAGCTATGAGACAGACTGATTAGGGACCAGGTCGTTGATGGAATTAGAGACAACTGTATAAGAGAAAAACTGCTATCAGATAAGCAACTCACTCTCGACATGTGCCTACAAATTGGTAGAGCCCAAGAAACCTATAAACAGTAGTCAAAAGCTATTTCCTCAAGCGCTGATACTGACGTGCAAATAAACTGAGTGAATAAAATTTAAATAAAAGGTACCCTAATAAAAATAAAACGGAAAAGAAATGCATATGATGTGGAAAGTTTCCTGTCCATAACAGAAATGATTGCCCAGCAATTAATGTACGCCGCAGAAAGTGTTCAAAAATTGGACATTATGCAAAAGTTTGCAAGAACAAGTCTGAAGTTAGGGAGCTTAAAGAGGACGATTTTCTGGGTTCAATTGCACTGGATAAAATTAATTCAGACAAATGAGTAGAAGGATAAGAGTTGCAGGCAAAAATAAAGGTCACCACTAAAGTCTGAAGCAAAATCATCAATTTTCGATTGGACACAGGCGCAGACGTGACTTTAATCCCCGACTGTTTTTTAGAAAAAATTCCCCATTTGTATGGGAGATAAATAAAAAATCATATGGACCTGGTCACAAAGAAATTCAGGTCATAGAACGTGTAGAAGCTGTTAGGTAATGGAAGAATTTATTCACAACCGGACCTATACGTCGTGAAAAATTTGGATGAACCATTACTGGGAGGACCAGCTATTAAAGAATTAAAAATATTTGGGAAAATCAATGCTATCAACAATGAGATTTACTGATACAAAAAAGACTTTCCTAGAGTTTTCAAAGGCCTTGGAAAACGTATACAAAATACACTTGAATGAGACAGCCCAACCGTTTTCTATTGCCACTCCCAGAAGACTATCATTCCCTATGAAACAAAAAGTAGGAAACTACAGAGTATGTGAGAAGTAAAGAAAATATCCCCCAGAACCACTACTACCCTCAAAGTTACCAGACTACCCATGGCAAAAGGTAGGCATGGATTTGTTTGAAGTGAAAGAACACACATATATGATAATCATTGATTATTATTCTAGGTGGATAGAAGTGTCCCACTTACAGAAAACCACTTCAGGCAGTATAGTTAATAACTGCAAATCAGTATTTTCCGGGAATAGGATTCCAGAATTAGTGATATCGGATAATAGCCAACAATTCACATCAAAAGAGTTCTTGGACTTTTCAAATAGGTTTGGCTTTGTACATCTCACCAGTAGCCCCCATTATCCACAAGGAAACGAAGAAACAGAACGGGCGGTACAAACCATTAAGAACTTATTAAAAAAGACAAGTGACCTATATATAGCACTATTAAACTATTGCAGTACTCCCCTCCAGCTTGGTAAAAGTCCTGCTGAATTATCTATGAATAGAAATGTATAAATGTATATACGCAATGTAAAGTAAAAGTAACGTTGGCGACCGTAATCAAGGGCCACCCGAAAGTTCCTTTTCAATAGCTACAACACGGAGGTATAGGGGAGGACGCTACTCATTTCTTTGGATTACTCCACTTTACCCTTGATGGGTATCTTATTATGCTAAGTTAAGCAAAGAGGTATCAAGTACTATTTTTTGAGTCTTTGGCATGGCTCGACCTGGGATAGAATCCAGTTTCCAGGGTCATTGGCGAACGCTCTCCCTCTCTTCTTTTTCTTTTCCTCCTATTTCCTGTTTCACCTGGCCACCTGTTTGTCTGTCTCTACAGCATCAAGCCAACAAGAAAAACTCATCATTCCCCATTGAATTCAGGTTTTGAAAGCGGGCAGATTTTTCCTTATTGTACATCTGCAGGCAAGATACGTATGGGATTGCTTATGATCATGAGATAACTCATTTCACCTTTTGCTACACATGGATTACTTAGAGCACTTGAGTTCACAGTGCTAATGGGAGGCACACCATACAGGGTCACCATTCCAGTTGGTACTAAAAGTGCTAACAAAATAAAAGAAAATAGTTTTAGATGCTGTTGATGGATACCATCTCATCCCCTTAGATAATTGCGGAGATTCATACACCTCAGGATTCCCCATTGCTACCTTGCATCTAAGGATGCCTACACTCGAAGGTACAACGAAATAATAAAGGAGATTTCCTGCAACGTGACGATCGTAGACAACACCCTATTCCATGACTCCAACATCGAAGGAGCTTTCTACCACACCTTCGATTTCCTGCTTCATTGTGCAAAAAACGGAATAGTACTCAACAGGGACAAATTCTAATTCTGCCAGAATGTAGTGCAGTTTGTAGGCCTCTAGATAGCACCCTCTGGGGTTCCCCCTTCCAAGTCAATGTTGGATGCAAAACAAAACTTTCCAATCCCAAGGACAATCACTAACGCCAGATTATGGTTTAGATTGGTTAACCAAGTGGTCTGGTCATTATCTCTGGATCCAGCCAAGCTCCCCATTTGTGAAACCAAAGCCTCGAGGATGAATTCCAACATTCCAAACAGGTTATAGTTGACATAGTTCGGAATGGCATCACTACATTTGAAAAAGATTGAGTCACTTGCCTCTTACCAGACTGGAGCAAAAAAAGAATGTCTTCCAATTTTTGCGGAACCACTGTTCATCCACCAGTAACAAGGCTCCAGACAGTTGTCTCAAGAGCTGGCACCTGAGTGAGGCAGCTACAATTGCATGGGTGTTAGAAAAATGCTGCCTGTTTATCCTGGTTGCCCTAACCTCATAATAGTTACAGATCATGAACCACTAAAAGGATTATTCACTGATAGGGACTTCAATAAAATCTAAAAACCCCAACAATTCAGACTAAATGAAAAAATCCCAAGGTACAGATTCACCATTTATCACAGCCCTGGGAAGTGGCACAGAGCCTCTGATGCCGTCTCCCACAACCCAGTAGTCATCTTGTAGGCACTCACCCTATTTCCTATTGAACAACGTATTTCCCCTGCACAACTACTACTCTACCACCGGCTGTGTGACTTCATACCATCCCAACCCACACTATACAAACTGCACGCAGTATGGATAGCTGCAGCTAAAAATTGCTAGATAATGCCCACCTGCTAGAGTGATACAACCGCAGAGCACATACCCTATGCTTACTTCAATAGAATAGGTGGAATCACTTTGCAAAATCGCAGATGCCGAAGGAAGCTTGAAGCACTCATAATTCCACTTTGCCCAAGCCCCCTGAACCAACACCTGGGGTCCCATGGAACCAATACAGTACCACAAACCATGGAAAGTAGAATAAAACCATCAACTTACCCAACATCAAACAACATTGATCAACCACCTAAACTGATGCTGGTAAAAACCGCCTGTGCATTGTCCAGATTACTACCATACAACCAGTCAGGCCTGAAGGAACTCATCCCTACCAGATGCAATTGGGAAGAAATAATTACAATAATGTAGAATAATAACATTAACACTTACCAGCCAAGGGCTCCCAGCTAGTGTCCTGTTGGCTGACAAAAGTAAAACAGGCTGTAGCAATACAGACCCAAGTGCTAGTATTAAACTGAAGCTGATATTTATACACAATTATAGCCCCTTGTAGACTAGCATCCATTCAGAACTTTTGGAATGGGCTAGCCCACGTGTGAACAATAGAACATCCCAATGTGCCATGAAATAACACTCTTTCTTCTGGAGTTCAGTTTGAGATCTTACTCAACTCATTACACAACTGAGTGCTGATCCTGACAATTTGCCAAACTCCATAACAAAAATGCGCTTTGTTTGAATTGAGAGATTATGGTGGTGTTTACATAAGATTTTATTACTACTGATATTACAGCATATCAAATACAGAGCTAACTCAACATTACAACAAGCTACCACACATATATAGCATTTCTAAGATTCATAAACATGGTATTCTATTAAGACCCATTGTCAGCAATCGAGGTTTAATGTCACTTATTGAACTGTTTCCTTTTGGAGATAATTACCCCATTAATGTGCATATGTATAGAATTCTGCCCACTTTGTGGAAAAAATCAGTAATGTTCTCATCCATTCCGACCAGATGGTGAGTCTCAATGTAGTAAGTCTGTTCACTGATGAGACATGAACAGTGAGACAAGTTGGCTAAAGATTCCCTCACTGGAAGAATGCACCTGTATTCCAACTGATGATCTAATTGGAGATGTTGACTTTTGGTGTGGAAATAACCTACTTCTGGACAGGGTTTGATATATACTGACAATAAGAAGAGACTATGGGATCACTGTTATCTCCAGTATTGGCCAATGTATGCAAGGAATACTTCAAAGAAATAGTATTAGGATCTACATTACTAAATCCACACACATGGCTTAGACATGTATATGATACACCCATTCTCTGGCCTCATCAGGAAGATGTGAACTCAATCTAACCAACTACACAGTTAACTATTGAGAAAGAATAAGACAGCAAACAATCCTTCCGAGATGTATTGATAACTCACATGGAGCAAGGATTCAGGTCATACATGTATCAAAAGCCAACCTTTATCAGACAGTACCTCAACTTGTACTCTCACCATCTATATAATGTTAAAAAACACCAAAAGCCATTAGTAGTGATATCAGAAAGAAATCTGGATTAAAATACAAAGAACAATATCTGAAAACTCACCACAGTCTGTGTCTCCCATGTCAAAGACTTAGCCAAAAAGATTCAAAGGATATCTTGTCCATGTGATCATCATCATCAAGTTGTGCTGCCTGCTCAGATTTCCATGACTCTCTCTCTCTCTCCATCCATCCATCCATCTATCATTCATCACTCCTGTCATGTCTTTTAGACTGTAAACTGTGTCCAAATAAGTATTTACTGGTCGGCCAATACTGGCATGTCTATGTTTAGGGGTCCATATCAATTATACATATATATATATATATATATATATATGTCATGTATATAACTGGTCATTTTGTTTGTCATTTCATTATTCTTCATCTTGAAAATGGCTTCATTTAGACTGAAGGTACTTGTAAAAAATACAGCCCTTTCTTTAATTCATTCCATCCATATGTTAAACAACTCATACAAAGACTTAAGTGTTCTATTATAAAATAAACAGACACATTTACATGTACATATATATGTTTGTGTGTGTGTGTGTATACAAACACCATATTGATATATTTTATCAACTGGTCAAAGTGTACATCTAACAATTAAAAAATGTTAATTTTATTCTAAACTAATGCAAGCAGTATTTTATTATTGTTAGTGGAACATTATACCATCAAACTATATATTATTAGGTATTATTTATCATGAAATTCTACTGTTTTGAAATTTTGTAGCAAAATATGAATATGTGGTTGTCCAAATATAATAATATATGTTTATGCAATTTTATTTTTGATTAGAGAGGCGTTGCATTTTAATTTTATTTCATACATCCTTGTAAATAGGACTGTATTTAAACTAACAATTCTAGAGACAATTGGTTTGAATAACCTAACAAACAAATAGTTTTCAAGGGAGATATATTTATGAAAAACTCATTTAGAATAAGAGAGGTAACTTAGTTCACAGAATATAATGGTATTTTTGTGAGTTATTATGTATAATATATATATATGTATATATATATATATGAAATCTAATCAAAAGCACCGCTAAATCTGGATGATTTTGATTCTTAAAAGAATAATGCATCCAAGTGGAAGAAACAAGAAGATTTTGAACTTTACCTTGCTTTTTTTAGGGGTTGCTTCTTCTTCTTCAAGGTTGGGAGCAATTCCAGCTTGATAACTTCCAATTCTGTTGATAATCTGTGAGATCTTTCCTCGTTGCTGGAGATCTTCCTGCAAATATGGAAAAAAAAAAATAGCTCAGTTTATTTCTAAAATATTTATCTGAGGAAAACAGAAAGAACACGCATATCTGTTTTTATTTTATTATTTTTGTTTTGAAAAGGATGCAAAAATCTCATTCTAATAATCTATATTTAACAATTTTTTTCTGTTGAAAGATTTTCCCTTATTGAATAAGCCTGCATATCAAATCTGATAATTCTACATAAAACTATTTAGCTATCTCTCATCCATTTGTAAGATTTATGTGCAAAATAAGTTTATTAGATAAAGATATCTGTTTAAATTTCTAAAATTTCTTAAAATTATTTACATCATTTATTCATCTTACTACAACAAAAGACACTTGAAAAATACTTGAGGTTACAAATACTAAAATGCTATGATTATAACAAGCAACATGAGGGCAACGTGTAAGTAGTATAAATAACATAAGGTATATATCTTTCCTCAGAAAATGACATTGCTGACGCTCAAATGAAGATAGTGCATAACCCAATCATTTCAACAGCTAAATAAATTTCAATATTGTGTTTCCATGTGAGTTATACTGAACCATAAAATTTACGTAAATTCAATCCTCTTGTTTTTAGTGTTGTCCCTTATGAAATACTCTTGATATCAGGAAGGAGTATAATCAAATACAAACATGGATGCACATTGTGTTTTATATATTTGGTTAATTTGAAAAATTTAGACAAAATATGAAAAGTATACATCATATTGTTTTATATGAAATGTTAGATCTGAAGGACAAAAGAATGATATGGGTTAATACAAAAGTAAGCAAAACGATAAAGATTAAAAAGAAAAAATTAGTAAAGTGGAGACGAGAGAGAGAGAGAGAGAGAAGAATAAAAACAAAAAACTGTACAGAAAAAAGAGAAAGAAAAAGGGAAAAAAACCCAGCTGTTTTTTCTTCTTTACTATCATTTCAAAAAGAAAAAGAAAAAGAAAAGGAAAAACAAAAAAAGAAAATAAAAGAAAAAGAAAATTGAAAAAGAAATCAAAGAAAAAGGGAAGAAAAAAATAATTCTGAATATTATGGAGCAACTGCAATAAAAAACTGAATTTATTTTTTCTACTTTAACAAAAAACCTGTGTAGTAAAAAAATTGTTTGATTGTTGGAAAAAATAGCTAAAAGCCAAAAGTGAAACATAGTGGGGCTTGTTAATATTTTAGAATTTATCAAATAGTTGATTGTTGGTTGTGTTTCATGGCATACATCATTTTGTTGATTATTCAATGACAAATTCTATTTATATATATAAGCAAATATTTTGTTGGTGATATTATTTTTAAATGAGCCAGTTCTTTTGTTTGCACTCAGTTAAATGGTTTCAAGTATAGAAAATGATTAAATATTTCCATTTGTCTGATAAATGAGACCATAAGATGTCTGGGTCAAAGTGGCAATGGATAGGTACTCCTCATTCTCCAAAGCTCCAGGAATGGAGCCTCACCATTAGATGGTTTGGAGTCATAAGTAGGACACTCATTGGGATGGGGTCTTACCCCTCTGCAGAGGTACAGTCGGTTTATTCTAAAACCCCAGCTGATTCCTGTTATCAAATAGATATTACCATCAGTTATTCATCATTGGAGGTGCTGGGGTAAAAATATCAAGTGTAATTTGCTAACCATTGGATGGTCTGATATAAGAACCAAAGATTGCTTGTGGCACCTACTGTTCCTAATATCTAAGTACTGAGCAGTTTTATCACTGTTTTACTTTGATGATCTAGCAGCAATTTGTGTTTTAAGTATAATATAAGTCATATTTGAAATATATTTTATTGGAAACTCCATTGTATGAGAAGCCTTTTACCCATAGTGGTAGTATTAGATTTATAGTATGAGTAAAAACCACCTTTTGATAGTAAGAAGGCCTAATTCAGTGGTGGATTAAAATGATTGGTTAATCAATGACTCATTTGTCCCTCTCCTTCAATGTACATATCAGATTTCCAGAAATAACTGCCATTCTGTGAGCAACAAATTTTAAAGACAAAGAAAACATCTTTGTGTATGAAAATATCTAAGATTACTTTCTTGGTATAGTAACAAAAAAAAGTTACTTGTGTGTTTTACAGCCAACTAAAGAACAACAAAAAAGTTAAAAAGAAGTCAAATGCAGAGAATAAATAAGTCATCTCCATTGGAGTATAATAATAAAAACAAAAATCTTCCAAAAACCAGTTAGGGAAAAAAAAAATAGTTAAAATATTCATTATCTCATCAGATGCTACTTGTCATGTGTAAAGTAAAGTTTGTTTTTCTTTTACAATCTCAACAAAAAGACATGTAGAGTTAAATGATTTTTTAAAACTAAAACCATCACTGTCTTGTCAAGAGACCAAATAAAATTTTGCACCTCCACTTTAAAACCTGATAATGTGGAGTTTCTCAGAAAAAGCCATTTTAAAAGAATCCATAAAAAAGTTAATATCTTTTTATTTCTTTTTATTTCTTTATCAATTAAATTTAGAATAAGTTATTAATTAAAAGTTAAAATCCTTAGATTTTGTTTAGCATACTAAAAATTTATTGAGCAAAATCGTATAAGTAAATAACTCTCAATGTAAACTTTAAACATCAAAAGGTTCTGGCCCTTCATCCTGCCGCTTCACAATTTGCAGCTAATTAAAATCTGGCTTTTTCTCAAAACAAATTAAATTTTTTATATTGAAATATTTATTTGGTTTTATGAGTCAAATTGATGAAACTGTAACCCAAATAATAATTCCAACCAAAAATAAAACTGCATAAATATGAATAAGCAATAAAATTAAATAAATATGAATAAACAATATCTATAACAGCATAAATATAAATAAGTGATATTTTTAGACTGCTACATATTCATAATTTTGGTTACAGAATTTTAATGTTATAGAATTTTGTAATAAATATCTAATAATATGTTTTGATTGAATAATATTCCATTAGAAATGATCAAATCCTGCTATCTTTAGTTTAGAAGAAAATCAACATCTTATAAAAACTTATCCATGGCGTACTTATTAAAGAGGCTTCTGCAAATATTGAAATAAGACTAGTCTGCCTTTTCTATTTGCTGCATTAATATTAATGAGGCATTATTTGATAGAGAATATGCTTCATTTTAACATAGCAGAATTTCTCATTATGCAATAGTGAGAACATTTTGCTAATACATATCAAAAAGCTTCAGAATTGACAGAATTTGAACCAAACATTTTTTTTATATATTGTACTGTCTGAAATCTGAAGAACTAAACTGATTCTAAGCAGAAGTATCATGAAGTGACACTTTGATCTGAGGCAGAATGCAAGGATACAACATTCTGATCCTCGGCTGAAGCGAATCAAGAGACAGCAATAACAGACAATGGAGAACAATATTTATATAATTTTTGGGATGAGAAATTCTTATTTACATGTCTTGGACTATTGTCCTCAAGTTAGTTCTAATATTCACAATGAATCAGTTGCTGTATCCACTTGCCTTCTTCAAGTTTTAAAAAGATTTTTTCATGAGTTCAGTCCCTGAGATTTGGTTCAATAGAAGGGCTTCATTATAGGGTGCAGTTTAAAATTCCATATAGGTTACAGACACCTGAAGAAGGCCAGAGAGTATAGAAACTAAGAATATAACAACCAAGATGCGAACAATCATCTAAGGCATGTAAATAGTTTAAATGGTAGACATATTTGAATTGCAGGTATTTAAGAGATTTAGTCAAATGCATAGAGAAGAATATTTGATTTTTTAAAAAGAAGAAAAAGTAGACAGATTTGGCAAAATGCTATAATACCAAAATATTTTTGCTGCAGAGCCAACGTTTTTTGGTACAAAGCCATATATATAACTAAGCCTTAGTTTTCACATATAAGTTATATAGTAGAATATAATTGGACTGTCACAGTTGACAGCCAAGACATTCATGAGAACTAGCTGAAGTACCCATCTAAAGTAATACTTTAGTAAAAAAAAATGTTGTTTATATGTTTATAAATTTAAATCTGCACAATTATTTATGTTGTGCCCCAACATGGTCTCTTAATTTTAATGTTAGAGATTCCCAATGAAAAAAAATTGCATTTCCACTTTAAAACTGAATAATGTGTGTATTCTGTGATCCTATGCTGTCATGGTACCAAATGTGAAGAGTGCAACACCATGGCACTATCTCGAACATCAATAGATATTGCACTTCTTCAAATACAAGCCAACTCAGTTACTTCAGATATGAAGGTGTTTTATTCAGACCCAACATTTTTCTTGCAGTAAATGCAACACGAGGAGAGAGAAAGACATCATAAAGATCTATGAATGAACCCCAGCCTTGTAGACACACAAAAGAGACACCTTCTCCGACCTTGTTCACTCTGATGGACCCGACCCGAACTGCTGTCTGCAAATGCCGACTTCTCAAACTTCAACAGCTGACTGACTGAATTCAAAATGATCTTTTCTTATATAATCTATTAACTATCTCATTTGGTGTGTCAGCATCTCCTTAATAATTGCATCATAAACTTGTATTTCTTACTCAGATGACAAACACTTGATTTGTTTATGTTCAATATCCTGTCTAGAAATATTTTGACATAGCTCATCTGGTGCACATGTAAGCCTAAGACCTTTTCCAACTAAGTACACTTAAACTCAAAAATTTTAGCTAATTAACAATTTTATCAAATAAAATAATCTTTAACCAAATAAAATAATTGATATAATTAATTATCACCCTAATTGTCTTACAATTCTTAGAAAAAGCAATTTTAAAAGAATCATTAAAAAAGTTAATATTTTTCATTTCTTTTAAGTAGTGTACATCAATGAAAATTTAAAATAAGTTATAAACTAAAGGTATAATCGTTAGATTTTGTTTAGCAAGCTAAGATTTATTGAGTAAGATAAAATAAGTAAACAATAATTTGAGGAACAATTTTTTTAAAATTTCAAAGCCCTTTCCCTAGTTCAATAGGTATACATACAAAATTTGGTAGCTTTACATCAAACTGTTTGACCATTTATTGAGGACAGAGAAATTCTTATTATTTATCAATATTGGTTGTAATTTGTATTGGAAATGATTTAACCATAGAAATGCATGACAAATGTGATAGCTCCATCTCAAATTATTTGCTTGTCTGGTGGAGACAAACAACCTTTTTCCAGTTATTGATTTTGCAGAGATTTTTCAGGTCTATAAATATTTTGGTTGAGTTCCTTCACCAGCTGGTACCATGAGACAACTAATATTTTCCAACTATCTCCATCAGCCGGACTGAGCTGAAAACTGTTGAAAAGTTCACCAATGTGGATTCCATAATATCCTCTAATACCAAGATTGATGAATTGGGGAAAACTGAGTTGCTAAGGTAAATAATGCATTCAGTAGATATTGCAAGCACATTTGAAAATGCAAAAATATCATGAAGGACACCAAAGTGAGTCTACAAAGTGGTAGCCCTGACCATCCTCCTATATGGTGCAGGGACATGGGTGACCAATTGTTACTTTATGCATCCCTTAAATAAATAATAACAGAGGCTCATCCTATCTTGTCATTCATGTCAGGTGGTGTTATTAAACTGATTGCCTAGTACCAGGGAGCCTTACCCCTAGCAATACCTGTTTAGCAGGGCTAAGTTTATTGTTTGGTGTTTGAGGCATCCTGAAATGGGAAATGTTTTTCTGTGATGACTATACATGAAACTCAATTTTTGCATGGCCCCCACCCACTATAAAATGACTTGGTGGAAGTTGGATGAATATCCTTCCTTGAATTATTCCATCAATGCAACCTATACAGCATCACCATAAACATTAAAATCCTCAAAATTGACAAAATGATTAGTAACTGATGTAATGAATATGCATGCACCTGGGTCCCCCCTCATAGTAATATGATTGGCTGGGGTCAACCATAAATACAGACCAATGTAGAGGTACATTGTCTACATATACGTCTGTCCAGTGTTGGTACAAACACATGTCTACTACCAAAATGATTACTTGCTCAATTGTACTACCCCTGTTACAGTAGCCCAACCACTCAGCTACTTTGATTAAATATGTCCCTTCCCGGAACATATCAGTAACAAAGCAATGTAACTCAAAAAACAACTACACCAAGTAAATCACATTGCCAGAATAGAAAATCCTCACTACTCAAAGGTTACATCTTTGAGAATCCAACAGCTACAGTGTCAGCGGAGCATTACGAAAAAGATACAAAAATACTCTTAAAAAAGCCATTACTTCCTTTGAAATTCACCATCAACAGCTGATAGATAACACTGGCAGTAAACTCTTGCTTGAGTCACTTCACTCTTTGAGAAAAACTTTTTAGTTCAAGGGAAAGAAAGGAAGCAATGCTGCAATGGAACCAACAATTTCTCAGACCTTCCTCTGCAGCTGCAGTGGCAAGTCCAGTCCATCTCACATTGGTCTCATCAGTATATCGGCACTAATTGGATAATACCTTCATGAAGCCAAAGCCATAAACTTTATTCAAATGTTTATGTACCCACACTATTGATTAATGTCAGTGATAGGATATTTTGTCAACATATCTGATAATAAAACCAGGAAGAAGTGTAGTAATGCTTATCAAAGGCATTACTGCAGAGATATAGTTTCCCTTGCTCAGCCAAGCTTTCTACTGAGGAACTGTCTCATATTCCAAGTGCCACAACTTAAACAGTCACTTGGTACAGAATTAATTTCAATACTGAGTCTCATTCTATCTATAGAATTTGTATTATAATTAGTTGTTAATAAATCAAAGGAAGTATTCCATAATTAGGATTTAATGGTTGTCTCCTTGGAGAAATTATAATGATCAGTAAATATGAATAAAGATCCTATAAAGATGAAAACTAGATCAGAAAATGCTTAATTCTCTGAGTTAGCCTTTTAATGCAATTGCTCAAACAAAA
The DNA here is from genome assembly GCA_963585895.1 of Sepioteuthis lessoniana. Lineage (NCBI taxonomy): Eukaryota > Metazoa > Mollusca > Cephalopoda > Myopsida > Loliginidae > Sepioteuthis > Sepioteuthis lessoniana. Next base: position 100,631 of record CAUZXS010005977.1, read on the forward strand.
TTCTTACAACAATATGCTATTTTTCTACCTGGACATGGCTGAAAGGGTTAAGACATCAAGTCAAATATCTTTACAATCAATCTGGATATTGTAAGTTCAATCCTTGGTCTCTGTTCCAATAGCAGTGAAAAAGGCAAAATGGCTGATGTGAGATTCTTTCAAGGCATGGTAGCAGAATGGGAACAGTCTACTCTTGTGATTCAAATAAAGGTCTATGTTCAGAATTCCTGGAAAGTTAATGAATATGACAAAATGCACCTGAAGAAGGCCAGAGAATACAGTGGCTGAAACATTACGAGTATATTAACCCAGATGAATAAAGCAGTCTGTGAAGTGTAGAGAATAATAACAATGTTTCATCTAAGAAATATAGACAGATATCATTGAAGAGTCTTTTTCAATGTAGAGAAGTGTTTCCTCTAATTTTGAGAGCCTTGGATAGGACCAAAAAGGATGTGTGCAATTAATGAAAAGTTTGCAGAAAATGCTTTTATTTTAAGAGGATCATTGATTAAAAATTGGTTGCAATTGAAATTAATTGGAATAGAATTAGATAGATGAAGGATAATGCTCATTTAAATCATTAATGATTTTTTAAGTTTATAAAACAAATGTCATAGAAAGAGCAATATGTCAATTGCCTGTTTAGCCATGTAATTCTATTATCAAATCATTTTTTTTTCATCAGAAACTTTTGAAATTTATGTGCTGCATAAATATGTTACTACACAGATAATTTTTTCTTGTGTTGTGACCAAGCAGCATAAAGAAAATATTGATATTAGGCAAGGTTTAGGTAGAGTTTAGCCTACCAAGACTGTATAAAAGCCTCTGGAAATAGAAGGTCTCTCATCCTTGGTAATAACAAGTAATCTAGTGAGTATTTTTATAAAATAACTTAATTCTTACAATTCTAACTGAGAAATTCTTGTTTTCATCTGCTATTTCCTTTCATTATGCTATTTACCTCAGAGTATCTTATTTCTTTAAAGAAAAAAAAGACCTTGAAATTCAAAGGAAGTGAAAGGGAAAATATGAAATGGATCAAGGGTGAAAGAACAGAAGAAAGAAATTGCCCAAATAAAAGCTCCAGAGATGATTTAAGGTAGGAAATATGACTAAAATGATTTGATTGGTCTTTTATTGTTATTGTGGGGAAAAAGAATATTGGAAAATTGTATGGAGAATGGAAAGAAAATGGTCAGATGTTGAAGTGTGTTGGAAGAAAGGAATGAATGAATGAAGAAAAAGCAAGAAGAGAGGGAGGAAGGAAGAAAAAGCAAGAATAAGAGAAGGAGAAAAGAAGTGAGGAAGATCACCAAAGTTTCACAGATCTTAAATGAGTTACTCTTTCATATGAATAGGTACAATAAGTAACCTAAAGCCTGTATGCTAGACTGAGCAAAAGCTTTGTAAATAACAAATACAATGAAATTAAACAGTGATGAACCTGTTCAGCTCTGAGAGAGGTGACAACTTAGGAATGGCAGATACTGTAAGAAACTTAAGACCTGTGTGCCAAACAGTACTTAACAGAAAACTTCAAAAATGGTTCTGTTTAATGGACTCAACCCAAAATTTAATTAACTGGTTCCTGGCTCTTTCTTGCACAAATTGTTGTCGAAGTTTGAGAACATTTGAAGATATCATGAGAACAGACAAACATAAGGGAATACATAAGCTCGATCAAATTTCATTGACAGAAGTTGTCATGGTTTTATCCTTCAATCTTCAGTAGCCACAAAAGCATTAATTTCCCAGTATCTGTTGTTTAAGAATCTATGTTTATACATTTTTAAAGACATTTGGATGGATGTTCGAGGATTTAGTTCCCTTCATTGAAAAAAAAGAAGAAAAAAGGCTATTAAAGACTTTTATTATGTTTTGCCTCTTTTCATGTAGTCATTTGTTGGTGCTGTTGTTCTTGAGACATTGAAATAATGAAGATACGATATATACAACTTATATATTCAAAACATTTGCTCTGAAAACTTGGATTCTAATCTTTCTCTGATGCAGACTTAACCTAGAAGAAGGTTTAAACACAAGAATTTGCTAACCCTATGAAAAATTACAGAATTAGCGTACTTAGATGATGTTCACCATTTTTTTTGTCTATTTAGCAGTAAATAAACTAATAACAGATAAGATGTAAAACATTTTTTTAATTGCTGAACATTCTGACTTTATAAAATATATTTAAACAAACTAGATTAAATTATTCAAATTAATGGCATAATTTTTATCCAAGACTCGCTGAAAAAAATACAATGGCATTTAAAGCAATACTAGGAAAAAATTATGGAATTCACTGAAAAAAAAAGATTAGAATTGATATTTCATTGCCCCTCCTCAAGCTTTTTAACATCCTTAATTTTTTCAGGCATGGATTTTGCCAATTTCAAGCAATATTCTTTATCAAAGAGGTTCCAACTTTCTGAATAACAATTAATAGATCTTCTTTAGTGGATTGGGCTTTCTCATGGGTCATCTAAAAAATTTCAACCATAAATTTTCAGTTGGATTTAGATCTGGACAGTACACTGGACTTAGCATTGATTTTATAAACCTTTCCAGGAGAAAAGCTTCATCCCTTTTACACTGTGACAAAATGCATTATCTTCATGAAAAATAACTTCATCATCAAACCAATTTTTCATCAATAGAATGAGAAAATTGTTCAGGATTTCAATGTACACATGTGCATTGACCATGATTGCTATCTCCTCTGGTCATTTTAATGACATGCAACCTAATATCATGAGTGACTTGGGAAATTATTTATTTTCTTCAGTCATTTTCATATGTTTCATTTGAATAGCAACAGACAAAAGTTTGTGTATCATCGCATTGCATTGACCAACACAAGTTCTTGATTTATCACTGAATATCACTTTCATCCAAGATTATTTCTCTTTAGCCCACTTTAACCTCATTTTCTTCTGTTTGTGTGTTAGTGCTAGTTTTTATTTGGCTTATCTCTATGTAAATCCCATTTCATTTGTTTTTATAATTCTATCACAAGTATCAAATCCTGGTTTGTTTTTCATTTGTTATATTGTACATTTTTTTTTCTTTAGGCATATTGATTTGATTTTTATATCATGATGTTTTTTCTTTTGTAATCTACCAGCATGTTTTCCTATTTCATATTTGCACCAAATTTTTACACACAAACAGCTTTTCATAATATTTTCCTCTGCATGGCTTGTTACAAAATAGACTATCAATTTAAATAATTTAATCTAATTTATTTAAGGAATATTTTGTGAAACCAGAATGTTCAGCCTATGAATTCAAAAATGTTTTACATCTTATCTATTATTATTTGCTCCTAAATTTAAAAAAAAAGTGTGTTAATTCCATAATTTTTGTCAGGAGTAGTATATCAATAATTAGTAAGGGTTTTTTATGTCTTTTATACATAGCCAAATGGTTTGATGTAGAACTACAAAATTTAGTATGGATACTTATTAGGACCAAGGAAAGATTTTAATAGAAAAAAATGTTCCTCATGGTGAAAAAGAAGGATGATTTAGTTTGGTGTCTTTGTTTAATGGCATATAAACCCTCAGGGTTTATTGAATGCCAAAACCATCCTTGTAGAACTGCAGAGATACTATTTGATTCATAAATAGAGGGATAAGGAGGTTCATTCTTTTCCCAAGTGTATTTGTCCAAAAGAGAACATTATATTGTATCTAGAGTTCGAACTCATTTATTTTGACACCACTGTCCAGCACTTTAGCCATTATAACATGGGGACTCCCTCCAGAAATAGAGGAAGCTCTAACAAACAGTGATCAGTACGTGATATGAGTAATCAAACAGGATTTTAAATTCCAAACTTAAAAATAAAGAATAATTGGTTTTTACTAAATTATTCACATTTAATCAAACAGTACTCATTCAAGCTGAAGACAAAATAATTAAATGATTACCTAACAATACAAACAAAAGACAAAAATGTTTAAATTTAAGCCTCACAGATACTACCACTACAGATTAGAGTGAACCTGTGAGTAATGGTAACAAAGGGGCGACTCTACTCTCTCCAGAGCTCCAGAACTGGAGCTTCACCATGAGATGCAGTTTAATATTATAATCAGGACACATCTGGATGTAGTCAGCATATCAAGTTCCAATATACGAATATATATATATATATATATATATATATATATATAAAATTCTTTTTTTCTACCTATTCATCTGCACGAGCAGGAAGTATCACAAGGTCAATTTTAAGTGGAGTAAGGATAAAGAGCCAGTCTTCCCTACACAATATATGAATATATATCACTCTGTGATAATGATGGATTATAACAGTGATCCATAGTCGTGATACTTCTATTTAGGAAAGAAAGAAAGAAGGATTCTGATTAGAATTTTATAGTTATCGATAATATATATATGTAGATATTTAAACTGAGAATTTATACAACTAAAAATGATCTTCAGTTTGTCTGCAACAACACAAAATAATCATTCAGTTGTAAATTGAATAGAAAATTGCTTTATTCTCCAAGTCAGATCATTTAAGTCTATTATTAATCATGCAGAGATATATTGTTTTTGCTGGGTTTCAGAAATGTAACTATAACCCAGTAAAAACAACATACCTGTGCAAAAAAAAATTGTTATATATGATTTTACTTTATAACAAATACTGTTCGGTAACCCAAAACATTAGTTTAAAAACTAAAACTACAATACCAGCAGGAGTGAATAAAATAGTACTCAATATAATACCATTAAAAAGAAAAACAAATACAATGCCTCAATTCACAACTTTTACACTTTCATGATCTTCAGGTGAGGTGATTCATCAATTTTATTCGTTTTTCTCTTTAGTAATTATATATTTATATATATATATATATATATATATATATATATATATATATATATATATAGGTCCCAGTCAGCAGTCTTAAAGGCTGATGGCTGAAGATTCTATATTAACACTAAACACAGGTACACACCAATCAAATGTGAGGCAGCAATGATTGCATGGGCATTGGAAAAATACCATGTTTGACATGGGTTGCCCTAACCTCAGAGTGGTTACAGATCACAAACCACTAAAAGGGTTATTTTGCATTAGAGATCTCAGTAACCCCCCCCCACCGACTATTTCGACAAAAAGAAAAAAACTCTAAAGGTACCGATTCACCTTCCTAGGAAGTGGTACAAAGCCCCTGATACCATTTTTCGCCACCCATTAGCCATCTTGCAGGCACTCCTCAACGTATTTCCTGCTGACCCCTCTCAGTCAGATATCATAGAATCTGATGACATAAATGACTGGGTTGAATCAACAACCCTAATAGCAACATTCGGAGCTAAAGACAATATAGCAATTTCCTCACCAGACCCCATCCGTTCGGCTGGACACAGCGATACATAGTACAAGAAATTAAAAGAAACAGTACAGAAAGGATTCCTAAAGACTCGCAGCCTTACTGCACTCGAGGTCTGTGAATACTGGGATGTGAGGATCGTCATCCTCACCTTTCAACATGCAAAAGTATTGTGCTACTTGCATTCTATATACCAGGGCGAATTTGGCATGAAGGTTGGTGTCAATGAATCCGTGTATTGACCCAGAATGAATGCCTCAATCCAGAACGTTAGAGCACGGTATGCTTGAAAATTGCAGATCGTCATGAACCTCTTCCATGATGGAAACTATGAATATCAAGCATGTGCAGAAAGGCTAACTGGCAGGCTAATTCTATACCATTTGAGCCACAAACAAGCTAATGCCTTAAGGCTTTTCTCAATTTGCCGAGATACATTCCAAACCTACGGTGCCCCTGAGGAACTCAGCTGTGATAGTGGACCACCTTTCACGTCCCTACCATTCAAACAGTTTCTGGAGGACTGGGCTATCATCTGTTGCTTTCCAATGCTTTCCAATGGTCAAGCAGAGTTCGCTGTCAAGACAACTAAAAGAATTGTAAATGGAAACATAGGAGCCCAAGGATCTTTGGATAATGACCTTGTAGCAAGAGTTATCCTCCAATACAGGACATCAGGCTATCTCCTGTGCAACTACGACTCCATTGATGGCTAAGTGACTTCATACCATCCTAACCCACACTTTATAAACGGCATGCAAAATGATTGTAAGATAAGCCTGTCTCGACGCAACACCCACCTAATACAACTGCACAGTGCATGCTCACTTCGAAAGAGAGAAATAGTCTCAGATGGATGAAGTAGAATCGCCTTGTGAAATTGCAGATTTCTCATGAAGCTTGAAGCACCCACAATTCCACTTCCCATTCTTAGTGTTTTGCTCGAGCCACTGAACTAATGACTGGAGGTTACCATGGACCCAATACACCAGTGCTGCAAACCATTGAGGGGAATAAGATCGTCGATGCATCCACTATTAAACAACATCAATCAGCCCCCTCAACCGACACAAGTGAAAACTGCCTGGGCATTGTCCAGATTACTCCCTCACAACCAGCCAGGTCTGAAGGAACTCATTCCTTCCCCAAAGACCATTACCTACCAGCAATGGGAGGAGGAGGAGATGTAAAATCACAATAATACCTACTGGCCGATGGGTCCCAACTAGCAACCAGTTGGCAGACAAAAATAAAACTGGCTGTAACTAAATACAGACTCTGATATTTATCTGGTACCACACATGATTATACCAAAGTTTGGCACAAGTTTAGCCTTTTTATTGTGGGAACTAGGCAGAGTGCTGTAGTCACACATACCCGGCGGTTTCAAAAGTGCCTCGGGCCCCATCAACATTCTCTTTAAAAGGGGTGCCTTTAGTGCCAGGTGATAAACCAAACCCTGCCGGAGCAAGTAGAACCAAAGGTGTGTTGGTCTAAGCCGCGAGACATGAATGTTGGGCTTCCCTGGCACACATGTCAGGCAGCCATGACCAACAGCCACCAAAGCCAAGACACATCCGACCTGATCCATATCAGAGAACACGGCCGCCCAAAGTGTTTCCCAGCCCAGTAGGCCAACACTGCAAGTCAAAAAGACAGACACTAGTTATTTGTTGGACGCCCAATGTATGGACGAGTATGGAACAAGTTTGGCCTTTTTTATTGTAGGAACCAGGCGGAGTGTCAACATTCCCCTAAAAAAGAGTGCCTCAGGTGCCAGGCGATAAACTGAGCAATGCTAAAGCAGGTAAGAGTCTGGGGGATGGCTCCCTGAGACCCAAGGAGTGTCAGTCTCAGCCATGAGACATAAATGCTGGACCTTCCTGGCACCCATGTTCAGTAGCATCAACTATCACAAAAGCCAAGACACACCTGACCTGATCCGTGTACTAAATTAAATTGAGGCTGGATACTTATACAATAACATATCCACTCAAAGACCAGCGACCAATCAGAACTCAGAGAATATGCTGTTCCATTTGTATATAACAGAAAGTCCCAATGTGTCATAAAATAACTCTTCTCCTTCTAAAGTTCAGTTTTAGGTGTTACACAACTGAGCTCTGACTCTAACAATTTGCCAAACTTCATAGAAAGAAGACTTACTGCCATGGATATGTAGTCTTCCTTATTCATCATACTAAAGAGTATGAGGAAACCAAGTGTGCAGCCTGCTCAATTTCTTTATGTTTATCAAGTAACAGCAGATGTCAAGTACTAATTCTCAAGTACTTATGTGCAGATTGCATCTCACTAATTCTCTTAAAGCATCTTGATTGAGGTCTTATGAGCATCCTAATCTGAGTTCATCTTATAATGGCGTATTGCCAGAACAAAATTGAAAACCAGTTTCAGATTTGGTGAATTATACCTTGGCCATAAACACTGCAAATGTTCTTAGCTGTTTCTGTACCCTTTTTTTTTATTTTCAAACTCCCACAACTTTACATTTCATAGATTACATTATGATTCCCAATTTGTCACTACTGAAATAAGAATGATTGATGAAGACACTCTTTAATCAGATGATTTCTGGTTGCATTTAAAACATTGGAAATTTGAAAAGCATAGTTACAACTTGCTTTTAATAATGGAAATCATTTATGACTTAACACAATATTAGGCCATAAAGATTTGGTTTGGTTTGGTTTTATGGTATATCAACCATTGTTGGTTATTTAATGCCAAATCCTGTTTATACATATATAATAGATAAATATGATTTGTAAAAATATTTTATTGATGACATTTTCAAATGAATCTGAGCTCATTTTTTTTGGCGCAGAGGTAAATGGTTACAAGTATTGCTATAAAACTGTAACAATTTAACATTAGTCATTTGTTTGCACACATTTATACAAGATATACATGATATGTAAGATTAGTTTGTTGGTAATTTCATTTTTAAATGAGTTAGAACTAATTTGTTTGCATACTAGTATTGTTATTGTTTCTACACAGTTAAATGGTTTCAATTATTGCTCTCTCACACTACTAATTCTATTCAATATCAATCATCTATTAGCGCACAGTGTTTACCAGTATTGCTATTTTACAGTTAAATGGTTCCAAGTATTGCTATATATCACTAACAATTCAATCAAACATCAGTCATTTGTTTATACACAGCTAAATGATAAAACAGTTCTATTTTAAACAATTCAATTTAGCAAAAATCATTTGTTTGCACTCAGTTTAAATATCAAACAGTTCTATTTGATCCATTGATAGGACCCTATCAGATGCTACCACTCTGACCCAGAGTGGACCTGGGAGCAATGGCAACGAAGAGGTACTTCACATTCCTCAAATATCCAAGGTTTGCCATAAGGTGCCTCAATGCCATATCTGGGACACTCATTGGCAAGAGGGTTTTACCTCTCTGCAGAGATGCAGTTGTTGTATTGTACAGCCCCAGCTGACGAGGATAGGCTATAAAGAGGCTTGTTTAAGGTCTGAAATGCATATATGCCAAAATTTTACATGAAACAATTGGGAGATTGTTGTGGCCCACTATTATGTCACAGTATCTGCCACTGCAATAAGCTGAGCTCAACTTGCAGATCAATTTGCTAAAGTAATGAAGTCAACACTGACTGGATGCCCTCAAAACAATTTTCTTAAGCTAGACAAATCCAATAACCATCAAAGAAAGTTAATTTTTCTTCTGACACAATATTTCTCTAGGAAAAAACTGACTGAAAAATTCAACTCATGAAGAAAGAAATTAAGATTTAAAAAAAATAAAAGTCAGCCCAAGTGAGTGATGGAGAATAAAGTCAAGTAACTATGGCAGAGTCAGGGGAATCAAGCAAATCATTTAATCTTTAAAAATCAAATTCATCTTTGTTTAATCAAGTGTAGGCCAGTTATACAGTATAAAAGTCATCCAATTATGACATGATTTTATTGGTGAGATAGAAAGATGGTGTATATCATATCATTTGAGCTGAGCTATCCAAAGTAATAATTTTTGTAGCAGAGTTATTATTAATGATTACACACACATATAGGATACTAAAAGCATATATGAAAATTCATTGGAAATTGTTTTAGTAATATTTGCTTATGTAACGAACACACCTAGTGTGGTATAATGATTAATGAAGTAGGCTGGCAGAGTAGAACTTGTGAGTAGAGGCACACTTAGGCTATTGTTGTAGCGAATGGAATTGGCAACTCAAGTTCCCATCTTGGATAAATCTGTTTGTGTTTTGTGAAAGGTATGAATCTATCTCTTCACTACCCACATCTGGGTTGCACACACACACAAATGAGTCTCCTGGATATGACACTAAACAATCTGATTGTGAGGTTCCAGTAATGCTGGAGATTTAGGGAATGCAGAGTACCCCTTTATTGCCATCGCTCCAAGGTCCACTCTGGCCCAGAGTGGTAGCACCTGATAAGGTTCCTATCAATGAGTTAAATGGAACTAAACTGAGGTTTCTTGAATTTATTGTTTTTTGTATTTAAACTGTGTATTTATGCTAAACTGAATTGCTCGAAATAGAACTGTTTGACATCTAAACTGTATTTATGCTCAACTGAATTATTTGAAATAAAACCGTTTTGACCTTAACTCTGTGTATTGACCAGTTGGCTGTGGCTGTAGAATATACCGACTGCACTTCTGCAGAGGAGTAAGACTCTCTCCTCAACGAGTGTCCTGGATATGACACTAAACAATCTGATGGTGAGGTTCTAGTGATGCTTGGAGTTTGAGGAATGCAAAGCACCCCTTCATTGCCATTGCTCCCTGGTCCACTCTGGCCTGGAATAGTAGCACCTGATAGAGCCCTATTTATGGGTTAAATAGAACTAATATGCATACTTATGCTAAACTGAATTGGCTGAATTAGAACTGTTTGAATAAACTGAATAGCTTAAAATAGAAATGTTTTTGACTATTAAACTTTGTACTCATGCTAAATTGAATTATTAGAAATAGAACAGATTATTTGTATAAAAATGGATTTGGTGTTAAATAACCTACAAAGGTTGATATGCCATTCAACCAACCAACCCACTTCTGAGTGGTCAGACAGCCTGAGCTCTTTAGCCTTGGTATGGAAACTAGTCTCAAAGAAAAAACTGAATTTAACTGAGTTGTATTCCACTTAAAAATTGATCTTGTGTTACATCTTTCCCATATTAGATGTCTATGTAACCCATGTTATTGTGGGTTGAATTTACTAAACAAATATGTAAAAACTTTTTACTTAAATGATTATATATAGGAAAACAGCAAGTATTAAAAGCTTATACAGTTCTTTTCACAGCTATAGGCAAACAGTAAGATAATCTGAGCTTTTTAGCTTTGGTATGGCAACCAGTCAAGGTGAAATAAAAACTCTGAATTCAAACTAGAAGTATTTCTCTAAAAAATTGACTTTGCTGAATCCTGCCCATAGCAGTGTGGGGTGGGTAAACACTCACGCATCAAATAACATCATATCAAATAATGTCAGCTCACTCAATAGCAAATAGAAAATTAAATTCAAACCAATGACTTCTTTTAAAAATTACTTTAAGGTCTTTGTGCATCAGAGAAATTAAATCTTTAAATTTCATTTACAGAGAGTTAAGACAAAAATATCTGCTATAAGTTATGTAAATATTTGTTCAAATGACATTTATATAATTTAGGACATGGCTTATAAAACAAATACTATCTTAATCTCATAATAATTATTATACTTGCATATAAATTTCATACACTAAATGCAACAACATTTTGCATAAAAATTTCTTATACTAAATGTAACAACTATTATGGGAGAGATGCATTATTTTACTTTAACTATCCCATTATAGTTGTTACCTTTAGGATATGAAATTTATTTGTAAAAATATAACAACTATTATGACAGGTAAGAGGAGAGAAGATAATGATAATGTTAACCCCCAGAATAGATGTTACATTTTGCATATAAATTTCATATAATAATTGTAACAACTAACATAGGATAGTTTAAGTAAAATAATACAGTTGTTCTAGAATAGCTGTTACATTTAGTATATAAAATAGATATGTAAGTGAATTGGCTATTATAAAACAGAAGTAGTATTTGTTTATTGTTTCACTGGTAATTCTGGTTATGCCATTAATAAAAAGAGAAACAAAACAATTTGTTACCATTGACTGAAGATAAAGGCTGAATTCATCTAAATTCCTAATGAAGAGGAAAATTTGCTTAAATATTTTGTTTTACAACCAAAAACTGAATGATTAATTATGAACAAAAATAAATGTCTCAAAAGAAAATTGTTACAACCCCTTTGTACTTTATCATACAATATAGACATTATATCTTTAAATTTGATTTGAAGAGAATTAAACAAATATCTGCCACTCATTTTTTCACAAATATATGACTTATAATAAAACTGATAAGGTTTATAAAACAAATACTATCTCTGTCTCATAACAGTTTTAAACTTGCATAAAAATCTCATACATTAAAAGTAACAATTATTATTAGACAGAAGTACATTAAAAATCATTTAATAATTAGATATATCATGAAATATTAAATATCAAAAGTATATAAAGAAATTCATTGCAAATCATTTTAATACTAGCCATTTATGTAATCTGTATGCCATCTGTTGTTAGTAAGGTAGGCCAGCAGACTATTACTGGTGAGTTTGATTCTGATTGGATGCACATATTTCTGGCCTTATGTTAAACTTAATAAATGATTAGCTGTTTTAAATCCCCTGATATCAGTAGTGATTTTTATTTTTTAAATACGTCAAAATTTTTTATTTGCCCTGTTTATTACATATTATGAGTGACTACCTTTTTCAGGAATTATACAAGGAAAAGCCAAGTAAAGGTGAGCTAAAAATTGATCTATTTTCTTGAGTTGGTAACTTTGTCTACGAAAGCATCTCTTTATTTTGGTCCAAATAAACATGAAAAATGCTTCATGGTATCGAATGAGATTAACAATACTAATTCATTTCAATTTCATCATGTTTTAAAATGTTTGCTGATACAATATTTTCTGTGGGATAAATATCAAGAGTGAAGCAGTATTTACTAAGACAGAAATGAATAATGAATTGAATATTAATCTTATTCTTCAAATCAATACCTTTAACATTCAATACACTCATTCAAGTTAGTTTTGATTTGTCAAAGTACCCCTAAAATCTGAAGCTGTGTCATCATTTCTTTTAATGCTCTCCATGCCCTCAAATCTCACCTTAGTAAACAAGAAAAAGTGATACAGAATTAGGTCTGGTGAGTATGCTGGGTACTACACTCAAACAATCTGGTGTTTTAAAAGAAGTACTGAGACTGACTACATATTTTTTTCCAAATTGACACTCACTCATCAACAGCCATCTGGGCAATATCACTTTATTATATAAGTTGCACAAATTTTTACTTAAATTATTCATTTAAAAATTTAAAAAAATTCAAGTTTCAGTTTCAATACTTTTTGATCACACTGGTTATTTGTTGGTTAACAGATGCTATCACTCTATCATTGGCTTAATGAGTAGTGTGTTCGCCAATGGTCTGGGAGACAGTGGGGTTCAATCCCTGGTTGAATCATACCAGAGACTAAAAAAAATGGTACTTGATGCCGCTTTGCTTAGCACTCAGCACTATAAGGTAAGAATGAAGAATAAAGTGGAGCAACCCAGGAAATGGAGTAGTACCCTCCACTACACCTTGGTGTGGTAGCTATTGAAAAAGGAGCCTTCAGGTCACCCTCGACTAAGGTCACTAACTTTTTATCACTCTAGTTTAGAGAGAACCTGGGAGTAATGGCAATGAAAACTGATGCACTTTAGTATCAATCTAGAACACCCACAGAGGTGGGGAGCTTACTCCAATACAAGGGATACCATTGAGTATTCTATCCTACTGACAGGGCTGAGTGAATTAAAATTTTGATGCATTTTTAATGAATTCTATCAATGAAAGAATTAGGTAATTATGAAAATCATTAACTAAATATTTGACATATTCTAAAATCCTTTTATTCTTTGCTTTAGTGCAATTTTGAATGTTTTTTATTCCCTTATTTTAAAGATTCATAATGTTCCTAATTATATTGTCATGACAATTTCGGAGACAGTTCAGCATTCCCCAGTAATGTTTTGAAAAAAATCTGAAACTGATGATGCCAATAGAGGGTAGAATATTATAATAAAAAATAAATAAATAAACACTTAACCAAATTTTTATTTCCGTATTTTTCTTCCATTTAATCTATATATTCATTGGTATATATAACCAGCCAGACAGCATCTGCAAATGTATTCCTATAGTAAAATCATTTACAATGTATTCCTTAACTAAAATTATTTGCAATGATAATGTTACTATAGGAATCTATTGTAAAATTATTTACAATATATTCCAATTTTAGAATTATTTGAAATTCATCTTTATATATACTTGCTATCTACTGAACATATAATGATTTAAGTGAATTAAATTTTATGCATTTGTTAAATAATTCCTCCATATATATGAGTGTAGACTGAGTGATCAGTTAAACAGGCTACACTGGAGGACCAAAAGTACTAAAAAACTTCAATAGAAAAAGTTTCATTTCTGAGGTGGCCTCAAACAAATTAATAAGATATAGCTAAAATGTTTTAACATTATGAATCTTTGCTGTTCTTTCAATAGACTCTGATAAGTTCCTTGGAGGTACCTAGTTTCATAGAAAATAAACAACCCCAATAAATTTCTCCATAATTATGGAGACCTGAAAATTTTGAAACAAATGTTTGATTAAGATAGTATATAACTGTATAGAATAAATGGTAGGGTGGAGTAGGTTTAGGGACTAATAATCTTTTTTGCCCAGATTACTTCGATTTGGTTTGGTTTTATGGCATTGTAGATGATTTCATACCAAGTCCTCTTTATACACATATATTAAACTTATGATTTGTAAACATGTTTTTGAAGATAACATTTTTAAATGAGCTTGACCTAATTTTTTTTGCACACGGTTAAATGGTTTCAAGTATTGTTATATAACAATCATAATTTAACATCAGTAATTAGTTTGCACACAGTCTGTAGGTAATCTAATTTTTAAATGAGTTAGAGCTAGTTAGTTTGCACACTAGTACTGGTATTGTTTCTACACAATTGAATGGTTTCACTTATTGCTATCTAGCACAACTAATTCTATTCAATATTAATCATTCGTTTGCAGACAGTGCAAGGATTATAAGTATTGTTATTTAGCAGTAATTATTCTATTCAGCACTATTCATTTATTTGCACAGAGTTAAATGGTTCCAAGTATTGCTATGTATCACCAATAATTCAATTAAATATCACTCATTTGTTTACACACAGTTAAATGATCAAACAGCTCTATTTGTAACAATTCAATTTAGCACAAGTAGACAGTTTAAATGTCAAACAGTTCTATTTGACCCATATATAGGACCCTATCAGGTGCTACAACTCCAGACCTGAAAGGACCTGAGAGAAAAAGCAATGAAAGAGAACTCAACATTCCTGAAAGCTGCAGCATTGCTGGAGTCTCACCACAAATTGTTTAATGTCATATCCAAGACACTTGTTGGAGGGTGTGTCTTACCATTCAGCAGAGATGCAGTCAATGTATTCTACAGCCCCAGCCAACTGGGATAAGATCACTATGAGTTCACCCCTGTGGTGATATCATAAATAAAAGCTAGTCATAAAAATCCTTAACAAAAAAATGATATAGAAGCAGCCAGTCAGTCTGTATCTACAAATACAATTATAGATGCTTGTTCAGAATATACTGCAATTGTGCTGAGAAAATTTCTGCCATAATATACAAAAATAATATAATTCATATTGATACTCCCCATCCAGAAGAATACATTTTAGTCATTTACTTTTCTTCTTTTTTTGAAACTGAACAGTTTCATTCTAATTTCCAAAATTATATATCGGTAATCATCCAAATGTCCTGAACAAGCTGTTTGCATTTCATATAGTGCTAATACCCTTGGGAAAGATATGAATCCAACTGTTCTCCCTCCAACTATGGATAAATTGTAGGCCAGATTGGGCTCTTAACTTGGTATGGCAACTGATCTAGGAGAAAGAAAACTCTAAATTAAAACCTGTTAAACACTGCTTAAAATCAACCTGGTGTTGAATCCTGCTTGTGCAGAGGGGTTAGGTATTTGTTTAATAGCATCTCAGTTAATGGGTTATTTAATACCATAATTTGATTAATTTGAAAATGTTGGATTGTAATTATATTTTCAATATTCCATTGCATTGTTAAAAAATCACACTCTTTATTTGTCTATAATCATTTGTTTGCACAGTTATATCAACTATTCTATCTAATGCAAATAATTTGCTCACAGTTGAATATTTTTAAGTATTCCTATCTAATACTAGCTATTAATACATAATTATATGATTTCAAGTAACTTTTTCTATTAAAAAATAATCATTTGTTTGCTCAGATTTATATGGTTTCAAGTAACTAATAATAATTATCCTTAGTAAACTTATACAGTCGTCTGGGGCTGTAGAATTCACTGACTTCATCTCTGCAGAGGGGTAAGACCCCGCAACGAGTATCTTGGATATGACACTAAACAATCTGATGGTGAGGTTCCAGTGATGCTGGGGCTTTGGGGTATGTGGTGCACCCCTTCATTGCCATTGCTCTCAGGACCACTCAGGCCTAGAATGGTAGCACCAGATAAGGGCCCTATCTATGGGTTAGAATAGAGTTAAACAGCATACTTATGCTAAACTGAATGGCTTAAAATAGAACTGTTTGACTAAAATGAATAGCTTGAAATAGAAATGTTTTTGACAATTAAACTGTGTACTCATGCTAAACTGAATTGTTTGAAATAGAACAGATTATTTGTATAAAAATGGATTTGGCATTAAATAACTGACAAAGGTTGATATGCCATAAAAACCAACCAACCAACCAACCTTAGAAAACAATCATGCTTAATACAAATAATTTGTTCACAGTTATACAGCATTAATTATTCCCATCTAGTACAAATAATTTTCAAACAGATCTATTTGACCCATAGATAGGTCAGTAACAGGTATTACCCCTCCGGGGTCAGAGTGAACTTGGGAGAAATGGCAATGAAAAAGTACTTTACACTGGAGCCTCACTATCAGATACAATTTAGTATCATTCTCAGGACACCACATTTTGGGAGTGTTTAATCTCTCTGAGGGGGATACAGTTGGCATATTCTAAGCTCTGACTTCATGGAAGACTACATTCTTCATAGTTGGGAGAGGGAAAAACAAAAGAAATACATGAGGTAGCATGAATTGTAGTGAGTTGAAGACGTGGTTTTTAAAAGCATAGGTTCAATAAAAGAAACTTACACTTATCTGGATGATTACAATATTCCTATATAATTTTTTGTAAATTACCTTGTTGGGATATTCTGAATAAATACTCAATAATGCACAAAAGTTTATACTCTCTATGAAATTAAAAGTCAAGTTTGATATTTTCTTCCTGCCTATTCATTAGTTAAAAAGCATCTATCGAAGGTTTGTGGAAATCCAGCTCCCAAAGAATATAACTAAGATTGATTATGCAAGAATGCATTTTAAAACTGAATGTCCTAAGAAAGTTTCCCCATAATTGAGTGGAGATTTATTTGCATCCAAGAGGTGCAACCAATAGCAATGAATTGTATCTTAAGTGGCCAAACATAGAAAAAAGGAAGAGGAGATTATGCAGTGTTATCATTGATAATATTCATTATATTAATTTGATCATATTTAATATTAGTACTTCGTTTTTTTTTCTTGATTTGCTTAGCTGAAATTGGGGTGCATCTTATATGCCATCAAATATGGTAAATATATACCAAACAATTTTTTCATAAAATATTCAATATTTTTTTAACTAAAGACACTATAATTTTATCATTTCTATTGGAACACTATGAAAACAAAAGGAATTATTTATTAACAATCTCTACAGTACTGAAACTGTAAAACAAAAATATGGACATGTAGCAGATCAAGTGCTTTGTAGAATGTACTTAGATGAAAAGTAATAAAATCATGATCAACCTATTACACAGAATTGAAAGACTGTATTTTATCAGAGTAGAATGATGTAGTCTGTTTAAAATACTTAATAATATCTGTTTTGCTTAAAGTAAAATTTTTAAGCAAAAAATTAAAACATTTAAATCTGAATCTTTAGTTAAATTCAGGGGATTCATGATCCTACCAGAAGTCATTATGATGATGAAAAGAGAGGGAGACAAAGTGAAAGAAAGAAATAAGCAGAGAGAGAGAGAGAGAGAGTGTGTAAAAAATGGATGGGCAAAGACAGAAAGTGAAGAAATGGTCTACGAGGGATTGAAGAGATGCATTATAATCTTTATTTCCAAGAAAAAGTTACAAAGAAAGAAAAAGGATGAGAAAGAAAAAGTTGGAAAGAGAAGGTAAAAACAAAACAAAATAAGATAGCCAAAAAGAAGTAAGAAACGAAGAAAAGAGCCTGGCTAAGACAATGAAGAAATTAAATTCCTTTCTTTTGCCACCCAAAAAACAAAAAATCAAAGCCTACTTTCCATTTAAATTCTCTTCCTACAAAACAAAGAAATTTCTTTCAGTTACTCAAACAATATTACAAATAATTTTTTTTCAAACATAAATAAGATAAAAGTAAGTTTTCCTTTAGTATTCATCTTGCCATAAAAACTGTTTAGCAACAGTGAACACACAAAATCAGCCTTTCAAACAAGAAGAATTTTCTGGAAGAACAATAAAATTAAATTGAGATTCCACTGTTAGAATAGACAAAAATTTGAAACAAGCTGATTCAACATGTAATGTTTTAGGGAATCTTGTAAATAAATTTGGGATTGATAATGGATCTTAAAATTAGATTAGGTATCTTTCATAAAGTCTTGAAGACTGTAGAAAGTATTGGCTGATATGTTGTAGTAACCACAAAAAGAAATAATCTGAATAAGTTTTAGAAAGACCATCCATAATATATCTAATGAATTATGAAAATATATCTTAAGTATATAAGAAAACTGACAAACCTCATACAGTGCCAAATGGTGGCCTCCATCTTCCTCATCGTTGTTATCAGTCAGTGGCTCCTGTTCACGACTTTGTGTATTTTCACCTGTTAGCAAACATTGGTAAAAAAGAGAGAAATAAAGGAAAATCAAGTATTTATTAAACCAAAACATAAATCTGATAATGCAATAGATTTTATTCAATATAATTAAAATTTCAAGGTATTTGAATTTTTTAGATGATACATTTTCATTTTTGATAAGTTTATCTTTCATCTTATTTTTGTTGCTCTTTATTTGTCATCCTACTCTATATGATCATTGAGTAAGAGAGCATGATCTGAAAATAAAGTTGCTGCATTCAACAAAATTTGAATTTGTATCCAAGGCCAGCAACATCGGAAGTCACAGGTTGTCAAGTGCTGTCATATGTCTGAGATATTTGGACTTTCCAAATACAAATAGAAAAATGGGAAAATGATAACAGTCAAAATAAGAAAATTTTCTTATGAGAAGTCAGATTGCTCACAGTAAATGGGGCTTAGGAAAGATAGTGAGTGATGTGAAGCAAGATCCAAGAGAAATTTCTCCTCTACCCTCAATGAATTATAACAGTCAGTCTTAACTCTCCTCACATCCACAAATTGAGCATCTTGATTGAAAATATGGTAAGTAAATTGTACTGTGTTAGAATAAATGTGTTAAATGAATAAAAAGTTATTTGTCTAAATTTTTTAAATGAAGCTGGATAATTTTTACTGCTTAGAATATTCAAACTATTGTCTTCATCTTCATAGTTGAAAATTAATAATAAAAAACGTTTCATCATATTTTGTTACTTGTTTACACTTTGTAATTATATTGATAGTATGAAAGTCTGTTAAAATGAAAATGACTACTTCCTTCAAATTGATGAGGTTATATTTAAGTGCACTGTTGGAGGTAGAATTACTGTTTGAACTTTACCATGCAGCATTGCTTGTAAATTGAGTAGAGATTTCTGTTATAAACTGTTGGGTGGATATGTACCTGTTGCTCATGCCTGTGCAAGTAATACTCATTATGAATATGAGCTCAGTCATTGTCAAAAGCCATCTATGCTGCATGTATCTCTAGTTCCAAAAAGAGGAAAGTCACACTTTTGGATCGCAGAATAGAAACAACCTTTGAACCTTTTTTTTATGCCTGTTTAGTGAATTTTGGCCTATGAATAGGATTTGATATAGAAGACAGATTCAGTTGTTGTTGGATAAGTACCTTGATGCTAGCAGAGCCCCTCTGCAAGTAAAATGCTATCCCAAATGTATTTAAGGGAGCAAATGTGGAATGATCCAAGGCTTTTTACATGGGTCCCTTTGTTGTAGTAACAAATATAATAATGTAAAGTTTTCTGAATTTCTAAACCTAAATAATAATTAATTGATAATTTTTGACAAGTTTTTTTTTTCAACTTATTATTCCTTCATAATTCTAACTTTCACATTATCTATAAAAATTAAGAAATTTGATCAAATTATTACATTAGTAATCTGGCAAGTCACTTGAAGAAGATTTCTTGTTATCTAAGAGTTCAAAGCATAAAATGATAGTATGTGTATGTGCATGAAGAAAATAGTTGGTCAAGCAGAAAGTCATATTGGAGTTTGAAGTCAACTTGAATTGAAAGGTTCTAAAAGAAAAGATGGAGAGAGGTTAATCTCTATTCTCTAAGACAGTTGAAAAAAAAAAAGAATCCAACTGAAATCATACAATCTTCACAAAGATTGGAGAAAGAAGAAAACAAGTTATGAAAACTCTTCAAACTTGTAAATAATGATAATGTTTATAAGAGCATCTTTTTTAAGTGTATATTAAATTTTTGTGAGAAAAAGCTGTTCTCTTCATAAAAGAAATCCCATACTAAAACAAAACAAGCCCAAAAAGTTATCATAATGTAGCTATATGACTAAATTTAACTTTGTCTTGCTGCTTGGTCTTGGTCAAATTAATAAAGCATTTTCTGTATGAGATTCCCAAAAAGTTGGCAAATTCAAATCTTATCATAGGTTACTTTTTCAAATCCCAGTTGCCTGCATAATGATTGTAGAATGCTGAATATTGCGATAAAGAAAAGCAACAAAAATAAGATGAAGGAAAAATGAGTAAAAAATCAAGAGTGACAATGCTCCATTTGAAAAATTTGGATAACTTGCTTCAACTTCGTGTGAACAAACAGCAGAAATATAATGAAAGAAAAATGACTGGAGCATTGAAATAGAAATAAACAAGATGAACGATAAAGAAATCATATTAATAATGATAAAAGCAGTCTATAAGACAGCTTTATGCAAAGAACATAAAAATTATGGAAATGAAGTAATATTATGACAATATCAATGATACAAGACATGTAATGCAAATCAAAAACATAAGAATTCACAGAAAATGGACAAAAAGAAAAGAGAGAAAACATAGAAAAAGGTAAAAATGGTGTAAAAAATATTTTTTAACCTTTTGAACTTTTAACCTTTCGGCCCTCATAGATCCTGTACCTAAGCTCACAATATTCACAAAAACTAAGGAGCAAACACATTTAAATTTCACTTCAGGGTTCAAATATCACATCAAGGTTATGAATGGTTTTTATATAAAGCTATAAGATTACAAGCATTTGTCTACAGGATGATTTTTAAAATGACCACTAACAGATGATACAATTAGTTGCCATTGTGACACATCTGGGAAGATACGAAGATTGTTTTCTTTCTTTTCATTTAGGATGTCCATTTTCAGTAAACAATTATAATGCTGACTGTGTAAGTCAGCATAATAACAAAAACTTATCACACACATTTTACTATTTTTGTATTTTTTGTTCATTTTTGGTTCACAAATACTCCCATTATATATATATATATATATATATATATATATATATATATATATATATATATATATATATAAAAATTGTATCTTAAATTACTTCCTTACAAAAACATCTTTCATTCTGACAAAGCTTTTTATTACAAGTATCTGATGTGATCCCCTTGAGACTGAAACCTTATGCATAGTAAAATAGTTCTCAGTAAAAAATATTGAGTTTGTGGGTCGAAAGGGTTGAATATCAAGAGAAATCAAAATTTAATGCAAACAGAAAAAATACCAAAAAAAAAAAAAAAAAAAAAAGGAAAAAGAAATTACTGCTTGAAAGCTTTTTAAAGATGATTAGTGAAATAAGAGAAAATGTTTTTTGCCATCACTGGATGAAATAAAGATATTTCATTAACTGATGTAATTAAAAAAATTCAAAAAGAAAATATGCATATAAATGCAAATGTACAGAAATGAAAAAAAAAACAAAAAAAAAACAAAAGGTCTTCATGGGATAGAGTATATAAAAAAAACGAATGAACGAAACATTGGAGACATAAAAAAGGAAACATAACGGTTTGTTTGGCTTCATCATTTATATTTACTTAGATAAACAGATTGTTGGATTCGTAATGGATCTTAGTAATATACACTTGACCAAAAACAGGTAAAAGATCTTTTAAAAATGTTTCATCAGTAAAAAAAATAGATTGATTGATAAAATAAAAATACATTTCATAAATTTTAAAACAGTAAGACTAACCGAGGCCATACTGAATAAAAAATTCCACAGTTAACAAACATATTCTTGTAGCAGAAAGAACTTCGTATTTTTGTTTGGCACGTTAATTTGACCGTTAGGGTCGATGCATATTTTTACCCAATTAGAACGACTTATCCTATTCATCCCGGACCATTTTTCTGGGCAGCACCAAATTGGGGAAAGCCCGCCAAACACTCTCTTCCTCAGAAGCTTTCGAACTGGACAGACGTAATTACTGACCGCTCTCCTTTTAGCAGCAGCATCACGACACCATGAGGAAAGCCATCTAATTTATTGACCTCTTGAGTCTATTCTTTTAGACCAAGGGTTCCCAGTTGATTATAAATTAGATGAATTGCATCCGCCTCACACAGGAACAACTTTAAGTCGCCTTCAACTTTGGCTATGTCGACTGCGATGCAAAGTTCCGCTCAGACATCCAGCCACTTCATCCCTGGGCAACATTTTCTGGAGACATTCACGCTTCTCTCCCCAAACGACCAGGATCACACATTGTATAAATTTTGGTAAGGAACTGGTGATCCTGTTTCACCGATCAGCAGCAGCCCCTTGGGGTCACGTGGCGTCCATTATAAAAAAGAGCCCCACATCAGACTCGCTCTCTTTTGGTTCCAGTCCCACAACTGTTAGCATCAGGTCCTTTTCGTAGCAGCCCCTTGATGGTATACGTATTTTGGTACCTTCCACCACCCGGGACTCAAGAGCGACGAACGCACGTGCAGAGTTAAAAGGAACAGGAAACACACAGTTAAGTTCCAGCAGGCATTTTATCTGCAAACCTACTTCACTGCTTTACCTTATCAAACCTACTTTACCTTCAACCTTACAACCTTCACAACAAACCTAACCATATTTTACATCCTGAACTCTTCCTTGAACTCTCTTTTGTGAACTCTTCTAATTCGTTGTTTATTCCATTTGGTGTAAAACCCTGTTTATTGTTGTTGTTGTTGTATATAAATTTTGTTGCACGTAAAAGTCGTTCGTCCCTTTCTTTAAAAGCGGTCACCATCTCTCTACTGCTGGTTTGAGTACGGTTTATTCTTTTACAAAACGTAGGAATAAACCGGGCTTTTCGGGGCTTAATAAAATCCCCATATACTTGCAGGTAAAATGCCTGCTGGAACTTAACTGTGTGTGTCCTGTGCCTTTTAACTTAGCACGTGCGTTCGTCGCTCTTGGGTGCCGGGTAGTGGAAGGTACCAAAATACATATGCCGTCAAGGGCTGCTACAATGGACCTGTGGTGCTAACAGTTGTTGGCAGTGGAACCAAAAGAGAGAGAATCTCCTGTGGGGCTCTTTTTTATCATGGACGCCACGTGACCTCAAGGGGCTGCTGCTGATCGGTAAAATAGGATCACCAGTTCCTTACCAAAATTTCTACAACATTCATGAACGACGACAACGTTCCTGTCCTTAACCACCAAACACGACTTTTGCTACACCTATGGTGACCATATCTCACTCACACATTCAGCAATGCCTTAACCGTAATGCTGCACGTTTCGCTCAAGCATTTAGCAGCTAAAATTCCTTCTCAACCCCATGACTATTTCCTTCCTTCCTACGAGACTTGCAGCATAAACGTAAACCCTTTATTCCACGCTGCCATTAAAAACCTTCATATAAAAACCTTACGGCATCTTCGTTCTTCATGTTCCTTTATTTCTCATAATCTAACCAAGAAACACGTAACTAAATCCCTCGCTAAAAATAACAGCATAACACAATATCATCTCGCTAAACTATCTTACTCCTTTTGGGATAGGAATTAATCAATACAATTAGAAAAACAAAACAAAATTTAACTTCAGCAACAGCTAAGAATTCTGGGAATATATATGAAAGAGAGAAAGAAGAAAAACCGTGTTATTAAAAAGAACTCATCCAACTAAAAGATTCCAAGGAATTTAGAAGCACAAGAAATCAAACCCACAAAAAAAAAAAAAAAAAAAAAAGATAAAATAAGATAAAACAAATAAATAAATAAATAAATAGAATAAAAAATAAATAAATAAGATAATAATAATTGATTAAGTAATTTCCTTTTCTTTACCTTTACAAAGAACTGTAATGGAAAGTTTGCCTCCGAAATCAAAATGATTACAAACCAGAACACACATTATTAATTAAAAATAAAAGTCACTGTTATTATATGTATTCAGTATTTCTGTGTTCCTGTTATTTCTTGTTTGTCAAAATTCTTTTGTCCATTTCATACACGAAACCAAATTTACTACTGCCCATCTCATACAAGCAATAGATTAAACAGACAGAGAGAGAAGACTAACATTAATAAAGAAGGGTAGATATGTTATAGAAGGTTTATAATTGGTAGATATGAACTAAATCAGGTAAATATTAATAGCTAGATATAATGATGTGAGATGGATTTTTAAAAATAAATTTTGCATCACACAAATTTGAAACAGAACGCTATCAAATGGAAATAGAATGTTTTAAAACTTTTAATCTTTTTCAAGAAGGCCTAAAAACCGAAACATTTAACGCAGGCAAATAATCCTATCAATAAATTCGTCCTCTGATGACCTTTCGTCTCTGTACCTTTTCATATAATACGATTTATTTCCAGTTTCTCCAAAATATATATATACATATTGGAGAAACTGGAAATGACGCTAACAAAACAGCTGGAGAAAAAGCTAGACGGCAATTACACAAGAATGCAGCGAGCAATATTGAATAAGTCCTGGAGGCAATACCCCACAAAACACCAACTATACGGCCACCTACCTCCCATCACGAAAACTATCCGAGATAGACGAACCAGACATGCAGGACACTGCTGGAGAAGCAGGGACGAGCTCATAAGTGATGTACTCCTATGGACCCCAACATATGGCCGAACAAAAGCAGGACGACCAGCTAAAACATACATAAAGCAGCTATGTGAGGATACGGGATGTAGCTCTGAAGACCTGCCAGAGGCGATGAACGATAGGGAGAAGTGGCGAGAGAGGATCAGGGATATCTGTGCTGGCGGCATGACATGATGATATATATATATATATATATATATATAGTGTGTGTGTTTGTGTGTGTGTGTGTGTGTGTATATATTGGAAGTCCGATAACTCCTATAATTATCTTCCCTTGGTTTACTATTTTTTATCTCATAAGCCCTTGACAAAGTTTTCTCCTCCCTACGTAATATACACGTCTTGCTTTTCCTTTGTTCGATTCTGTCAATTCCTTATCCTTTTCCATAGCAGAATGTTAACTTTAACAGGTTATGGGCTTAGAAGGGATAATGGAAGTCGTTGGAGCACACTGTTATTCGACGGAGTTGAACAAAAATATGAAATTTGGGAAATTAGTTCTTAGGCCATCGACAGTCACTTGGCTTAAAAGACGTCATCCTACTGGAAAAGACGGAGATAATGAGAGGAATGAAGAATTATACGCGGAACTTGTACAGTTCTTAGATGACAAAAGTTTGTCATTAATAATGAGATAAGCCGCTGACAACGGAGGAAAAGCCCTCAACACATTACGCGGACACTACGCAGGAAAAGGAAAACCAAGTTATCTCGTTGTACACCCAATTACCTTCTCTTAAAAAAGACTAAAAAAAGTATGATAGACTACGTGTTGGAGGACATGTATTTATATGTTTAGTCCCCCAAAATTTAATGTTGAAGTTTTATATAGTGTTTAGTTTATTGGTAAAAGGCATAATATAGGCTCATGGATTAAGGTAGTAAATGAATGAAGCCAATGAGTGAAGGATATGAAACAAATGAGTAAAGGATATGAAACAGCGCGGACAAAACGAACATTCAAAACAAGGCGATAAACAAAACAAATATATATCTATAACAAAACTTACATTGATACATTAAAATATCGCTATGGTTCTATTGATAAAATAGTCATGTGTGTATCTGTGCGAGTGTGTGTGTGTCATATTCATGCTGAAGTCATATTTTAAAATGTTCGTTTCTTCCTATGATTCGAAACAGTCGGTGTTTCCGAGGCAGAGTTAGTTAAAGTATTTTGAAGGAATAAATGCTTGCGAGGCCCATCCATGTTGTTGCTTTTTGACGTCTGTTGGTGAAATAGAGTCACACTGGAGGGAGTGTGTTGCTGCTGCAATGGAAATTGGGTAAAAGAGAAAGATTGCTTGAAGACTACGTATTTATAGAAAATACGTGTCTTGGAATCGCCTCCAAAAAAACGCAGGACGAAATTTACGCGGACGTAGTTTTACGCAAGTCACGTGGTTCTCCTGGCCAATGGTTTCCCGAGACTGAATATGTGTGCGTCCGCCATCTTTGTTGTGGGAACAAGTGGCATACCACCCAAATTAAATTATAAGAGTGTAAAGTCCTATATACGTAATAAAAACAGAAACCATTTTAACAGCCTTGAGAAATGCCCGACAAACAGTAGACAATGCTTTGATAATCGCAATGATATTGAAAGGCTTTCCAAATTTCTTCGACACCTTTTCCATCTATATAAGTCACAGCAACGAGGAGTTGACGTTCTCAGAATTCAAAACCTAACTCCACCACTTCGAGGAAACTCTAAAACACAGAAACCACTCCAGTAGTGACGACGTCATGAAGTTAACTTTTTCATTTTCAAAGGCTATGAAAAATGAGAATTGCGGCTAACGGGACATCTAACAACAATCTATGACAAAAGATGAAAACCGTGGTGCAGTTATTATATAAGCATCATCCGCAAAAGAGAGTTCTATCGCTATAAAAGAAGGATCCTAATCAAAATGGACGACTATTACCGAAGATAACAGTAGCCATGGGACTGCTGGTCGACGCAGGAGCTACCTCAGACATCATTAGAGACGCGAAGAAATTTGAAAATTACGACCAAACATTCTAGCCAGAGAACCATTGCATAGAACAAAAACCATAGGTGTAATGTTGAAAAGAGGAGACGCCGAAGTGTTGCTTACTCGATGTGGATAGAAACCACGTGGTGGCCATCCTCAAAAAGGCGCTACTTATACCCTCCTACCCGTTGGACATATTTTCTGTGAAAATTGGGACTACAAATGGAGCGACGGTTATTTTTAAAGTAAAAACCAACTAAACGTGAAAGCAGCACAAAATTTAAAATACACGTATACAAAAGACTGTACTACTTAATGACATAAGAATACTGCGGACAGTTGCCGAGGATGCAACGATATTCAAAGGTGGCATAAAAATACTGGACCATTGCAACTACGATGACATCGTTAAATTACCGACGTAGTTGATGGAATAAAAATCAAGGGAAAAGATACCAGCAACAGAGATTGCGAAATCTGCATAAAAGGAAAATTCTTCCTAAGTAGAAATGGACAGCCCGACTCGCTGGCGACATCCATATTGCAGTTAGTCCTCACAGACATAACCGGACTGATAGAACCAGCAGACTTGAAGGAAAACATAAGTCTTTACATTTATAAATTTCTCCAGTGCTGTATTCGTATTGTAGCAGCCACAGATCTATTTCCTTTCGCGAATCAATGCTCCCGCTAAGAGAGTCGGTCACTCACTGACCAATCAATTGGCAGAGCGCATTAATTCCTTCTTCCTCTCAAGAACTGTTTTTGTAGTCCCTTTTGGTAGAACGGACAAAGTCAGAGAGCCATGAACCAGCAGCAGAAACAGATCTCTCTCTCATGACTGCCACTGATTCCACTTGGAACCCTTCGCAGAAGAAAACGCTTCTGCTAGCTTCGCACACGCTTCCTACAAACCAAGGACCAACATACTGACCAGCGACACCAAAGGGACACTTTCTCACTCTTACTCCTTTACGCCTGCTACTATAATAAACCTTTCTTTGTTGTGTTGTTAAAAAGAAGTTTCGTTATTCATTTGTGTTGCCTAATAATTTATGGTGTTAGAAAAATTAACCATTTCCAGAAACACTAAAGTATATTTTATCACAATAAGGGGCAAATTGTTGGGTTTTTTTTTTGTCTTGTTGCCTTTGTTATATTAAGAGAAGGAAGAAAACAAATAAGTTGACGAGAATATTGATTGAGTTCCAAAATATTTAATGTCAGCTTGAGTGAAATCCCTTGTACTGTGCGTCGTACAAGTTGAAGAAAAGAGTTGCTGATGTGAGAGCAGGAATTAAACATCTAATTTGAAGCTTCGAGGATCAGTTGGTCTAGAAGGAATGAATGGATTATAAAGGAATAATTTCCTTGAAAACAACGGTCCGAAAATTGGATGTGCTCTCCTCACGTCGATGGTGGTCTGCTGGAGTTAGAGAGGAAGAGAGGATCGGTCGATCCTGCTCGAAAAATATGTGAGGAAGAGCTTTTATATTGCCCGGGAAAGTCATCCGAGCAGAATGAGATAAATCATCCTCATTGGTCGAAAATATGAAATTGAAACCTCAACGGTCAAAATGATTCCCGCGCTAAACAATAATTTGAAATTCTTTCTGCTACAATTTCACCAAAAATAAAGGTAATGCTGTGTTATCCACAGAAAAATTCATTGCGGATTCTCCCTACGGCAAAAATAAAAATACTGAGATCGGACAATGGTTTAGAGTTCAAGTCAAACGATTTTCAATCGTTATTCCACAGAAATAACATAAACCATGAAACCTCAGCGACATACTCGCCCTATCAGAATGGAACAGCCAAAAGAAATTGGTGAATTTTATTCGAAATGGCGAGATGTATGATCGTAGAAAGGTCTACCAAAAACTCTGTGGACCGATGCTGTTATGACGTCTGCAGTAGTCTGAATCAGACGCTTTAACAACCGCTTGAAGCAAATCCCCTACAACGTAGTAACAGGGGAGAAACCTAACATTTCAAAAATGCATATTTTCGGTTCAGCTTTCTATGCCTACAAATACTCAAAAAAGAAATTAGACCCAAGATGCGAAAAAGGAATATTCGTCGGATACGACAAAACAGCCCAGCATATCTAGTCTATTACCCCGAATATAGTGAAGTCCTCAAAAACCGACAGGTTAGATTCATCAACAGCATCGCTGAGCAGAAAACCCAAACCTACCTACCAAATGATGACGACAATGATCTTCCCCAAAGAGATCTGACGAAAAAACCCAAATCGGAAGAACCTTCTAACAAGGAACCTGACGTCAACAAACTAATACTGAGGAGGATAATTATACTCGAATATACGTAAAATGGTAAGGGAACGTCTCCCCGCTACTTGGAGCTCTATATAACAAAAGCCCAAGATGAAAACGACCAAGTACTAATCGACATTGATTCCTGCTATAAAGTCACGTGTAATGTCCCACGAACCGATAGGGAAGCTACAAACTCCCCAGAGGCACACCACTGGATTGAAGCAATGCATGAAGAAATTGACGCACAAAAGGAAAACGTTTTCAGATTGGCGACCCTACTCGAAAGTAAGAATGTGATGAGTGGTTGATGGGTCTATAAAATTAAAGAAAACTCGAATGGATCCCCAAAATACAAAGCAAGATTTGTCATAAGAGGGTACAATCAAGTTAAGGGAATAAATTATATGGAGACTTTCTCTCCAACGGCTGACATACGTATACTCAGTACGGCCTCATTGTACATTAAATGGATTTACAAACAACGTATCTACATCATGTCCCAATCGATTATGGAAACAACCAGAGGCATTTGAAGTAAAGTGGAATATAGACAAGAAACAAGTCTGTATACTAAATAAGACCCTACACAGTCTGAAGCAGTCAGGCAGAAGCTGGAATAAAACCCTACATGACTGTCTCATCAGAAATGACTTCATACAAAATCAAGTAGACCACTGTGTTTACATTCGACACAAAAACAAGGAAAGAATCTTATCATTTCATGGGTCGACGATTTAATTCTCGCAGTTAACAACATGGACTCACTAAATAACATCAAACAGATGTTAACATCAAAGTTCAAGATGAAGGACAACAGAAAACTCTGCCATTTCCTAGGCATAGATTTTAACATAACCCAAGGGTTACTGGAAAGATTCAACATGTTAGATTGCAAACTGAGAATGACGCTATGCGAACAAAAATTGGACTTCATTAACAGTGACACTGATGGCCTGGCAGACCCCAGAAAATACTGTGAGATCATTGGTAGCTTAATTTACTTGACGAACTGCACTTGGCCAAATCTAAGTTATATTGTTGGTAACCTATCACAATACTTATCCAAGCCTTATGAACAACACTGGACAATGGCCAAACATCTACTAAGGTACATAAAGGGTTCAACGAAATACCAGTTGTGTTACAGAAAAAGGGATGACGGACAAAGGCTAAATATGTACAACGATGCTGACTGGGCATCAGATCAATGTGACAGTCTACATGTCTTTTGAAATTCCTTCAATTTGAAAATGCTCAGAAATAATAAACAAGCTTCTTATAAAATTAAATGTCATTAAAATATTTGATTAATAAAAACATTTGTAAGGCTTACAAATGTTTTTATTAATCAAATATTTTAATGACATTTCAAAGATAAAACAGGATTAAAAACTTATGTTTGTTTTGATTTTTGTCTTTCACACATACACACACACACACACACACACACACACACACACACACACACACACACACACACCTCTAGTAGTTTCATATATTCTAACTGATGGAAATAACATCTACCAGCCCATCATCTGAATCAAGGAATCCTTTTAAGAAGCTGTAATCCAAATTTTAACCTTTATCTCTGGACAGACCGGGTATTTCAACAAGTAAATATTTATAACCTTTATGCTGTCTGTAACTGCTAATTTAACACTGATTAATTTTAGGCAATCAAGAGAAAATGGCAATGTGTAGAATGAAATTGAAATGGATAGACTTTTTTTCCTTCCCCTACTTACCAAAAATAAATATATTCTGGAATCAATTCTTCACTGGTCAAGTTTGTAGGCTTCCAGTGATTTGGCTAATGTTATTGGAACTTTGCCTCAATATACCACCTTGTAAAGCTATCAATTGAAATTGATGCATACATAAACTTTCTTGGCAAATATAAGACAGCAAAATTTATTTTGTTTCTGATTCTGTTCTTAGAGTGATAATTCAAATCTAATAAAAGGGATTTGAGAGGATAAGGATAGTGGGAGAGGGGATTACACAGATCCAGAAATCATTCAAGTTCAGGCTAAGAAAGCAAGGAAACATTAATGAAGAATGGCTAAAGGAAATTTGTGTGGAAAGATAAACAAATAAAAATAATGAGCTAAAAGTAAGAAAATTTGAAGAAGAAGGAAAGACATTTTGGGAAGAGGTATGAACAAAAAAAAAAGAAGAAATTCTAAGAGGAGAGAGAAGTATAGACTATAAAAATGGAAGAGAAAGAAGACATTTAGGGGAGAAGGAGGGCTGCAAATTGAAGACATTTTGGAGAGAGAAAGATGGGTACAAAGGAAAAACATTTAGGAGAGAGAGAGAGAGAAATGCATTTTGGGAAAGGAGACTGAGAAAAACATTTCGGAGAGAAAGAGGAGTACAAAAGAAAAACACTTAGAAAAGAGAAGTTTGTTTTGGTTTATTTGCTTATTGGCACATCAACTCCTTATGGGCTATTTAATGCCAAAATCTGATTCCTTTGTAAATGTTTGATTGTAATCTTATTTATAATGTTACATTGCATTCTTAAAAAAAATTGCATTTTTTGTCTATTGCCATTTGTTATATATTCCTATTAAATAATAATTTTTTTTTTGCGCAATTATAGAAATACTTGAAATCATTACTAACACCAAAATTTTGCGAGTAATAATATGATTTATAAGTAATTACTACTAATGATAATCATTCAAAAACAATTATAGTTTTAAGTAACTATTCTTGATACAAATAATTTGCATACTGTTATATGATATCAAGTATTTCTATCAAATACAAATAATTTTCAAACAGATGTATTTGCTCCATAGTTAGGACCCTAAATAAGTACTACTACTCTGGGTCAGAATGAACCTGGAAATAATGGCAATGAAGGAGTATTCCACACTTCCCAGAACTGGATGAAGGTTAGGCTCATAAATGGGACACTCCTTGGGTTAGGGGTTATAGAAAGGAAAGAAAATTTAGATTGAAAGAAGTGAGGCAAAGAAAAACTTAGTTTGAGA
Organism: Sepioteuthis lessoniana; assembly: GCA_963585895.1. Classification (NCBI taxonomy): domain Eukaryota; kingdom Metazoa; phylum Mollusca; class Cephalopoda; order Myopsida; family Loliginidae; genus Sepioteuthis; species Sepioteuthis lessoniana. The sequence goes on from CAUZXS010005977.1 coordinate 132,827, forward strand.
AATGTGATGTAAAGGAAAGAATAACAGAATTAACTAGTTAATGATAATGATGATCATCAAATCATGCTGATTGCACGGAATCCCCTGAGTCTTTATTGCCATCCGTTCCTATCAGTCATCGATCCTGGCAGGTCCTCTAAACTACATCCAGTGTCCATACAGAGCTGATGCATGTAAGTCCTTGCTGGTCAGCCAATACTGGCACATCCACATCCCTAATATAATGTTGCTTTTGAGTTCATCCTAATTTTCCTCAGCAGGGTCTAGTATGTCTTGTTCATCTTTGGATGGAAAATGAACAGACAACAGCTGTTTTGTTGGGTGCTGCTTCAAGGATTTGTTCAAAATAGCGTGTAACATTCTTGCATAGTTCCTATTTAGTTTTTCTCCATGCATTTTGTTAAAATTGAGGTTGTGCATCCATGCAGGCACAGCTTAGAAGAAATTATTTTATTTTATCAGAGAGATCAGTTTTCTATATGACTGATAACCAGTCAAAAGCAGTTCATGCCTTTGATACAGTGTATCACAAAAGTGAGTACACCCCTCACATTTCTGCAGATATCTAAGTATATCTCTTCATGGGACAACACTGATAAAATGACACTTTGACACAATGAAAAGTAGTCTGTGAGCAGCTTATATAACAGAGTTAATTTATTTTCCCCTCAAAATAACTCAAAATATAACCATTAAAAGCTAAACACCTGCCAACAAAAGTGAGTACACCCCTTAGGGAAAGTTGTCAATATTAATATACACCATGTCAACTGTCAATATTTTGTGTGGTCACCATCATTATCCAGAACTGCCTTTACTCTCCTGGGCATGGAGTTTACCAGAGCTTCACAGGTAGCCACTGGAATGCTCTGCCACTCCTCTATGACGACATCGCGGAGCTGGCAGATATTTGAGACTGCACACCTCCACCTTCTGCTTGAGTATCCCTCAAAGATGTTCTGTTGGGTTCAAATCAGGAGACATGCTTGGCCAGTCCATCACCTTTACCCTCAGCCTCTTCAGTAAAGCAGTGGTCGTCTTGGAGGTGTGTTTGGGGTCAATGTCAAACATATGGTGCTAATGTATCTACTAGCAAGACTCCTGCAAGGATGTTAAAGTGTTACCACTGGGTAAGCAGTCATGTTTTTGTAAAGCGTCATTATAGCTGTAACAGTTTCTTTGGAGAGACCATATGCTAGTTGTATTTGCTTCATATTTCCTCTGTGCATGAAATCAAATGCTTTGCATGAAATCAAATCTTCCATCAATATTGCTGCCTTGAAAATTTTTGAACATTTTCCTTTGATGATTCAACTGTTCTGATTTTCCTCAATTGTTTCAACTTCAGATTGGATACAATTAAGAAGCAAGGTCATTATATACCTTAGCAGAAGAAATACATTGTCACATTTCCTTGTCTTCCATACTTCAGGGGGTTAAAGTGCAGCTTTTTTCCTTTTAATTTTTTCCAGACTGCGTCAAGTTCATTCTTCATAAACTGTCCAAATTTGATGTATAGTTGGCTATTAATAGTTATTTATTAGTGATTTCAGGAAGGTTTCTTATCATATCTTGAAATGTTTTTGCCCCTTCTGAAATCTTTCTTGGCTGGCAGCTTTTAGTTTTGCTCGAGATGCTTTTCCTTTTACCTACTTCATTTACTGTCTGCCATGCTAATCATGTTCAGCTATCTTTCACCAAATTTCTGATTTTATTGATTTGGCCTTGAATGTATTCTAGTTGTTCTTTTTGGTATGAGTTCTCTCTAGGTTTTCTTCGCATCATTTGGTTTCTTTTATTAAATAAGGATGCTTTTTCATGTTATCTTCTTTTTCACTAACTGCTATTGACTCCCAGAGAACTCTCTATTTGGCTCTTTGTTTAGCTGCTTCTTCTATATGGATGGTAACAAAGTTTTCATATTTGTCATTCAATGTCTTTCAGATGTCTCTTGAAGAGTATTAAATGTGTCTCTTACAGTTTTAAATGATACAGAACTTTAAAAAAGCCTATTTCAGATAGAAAAGTGATCTACCTTTAACTTTCTGTGTTTTAAGTTAATATGCTAAAGATACTAAAGTGAGGTAATATATATAAGAAAATGTATAAGAGATAAAAAAAAAAATGTTTTCTGAGGATAGTTTTATTTGTAGAAATATTTGATAATATAAAATGTTTTGCTTTTTAGACCTTCATCAGGGTATGTAAATTACATTTTAGTAACTTAAACATTCTGATTATAAACTGAAACACTTAGTGATGGAAATATTTTTACAAAATAAAACAGATTTATTTCCAATTTTTCCCATATATATATATATATATATATATATATATATATATATATTATATATATATTAGTTTTTCGTTTCAGTATCCATATTTTCTATTTTCCTTTTTTTTTTAATTAATTTTGAGTAAAACTCAGGAAATATGGACAAATCGCATTAAAAGAAAGTAATCTGCTTCATTGATGAAAATGTCAATTCAGTCAAAAAAAAACAAAATAAAAATTGCACGGACTTTATAGCATCAATATGAATATGACAAAAAAAAAAAAACAAATGTAAATAAATTATAGTTATAACCCTTCAAGACGATCTCATATATATTATATAAATAAATTGGTTTGCAAATAGGATTGCAACCCAACAACTACCACCATCAACACTGCTGTCATCAAACTCTTACCACCTTACCTACCATTTCATAGCAAAGCGCTTGGAACCACGAGTTATAATCTATCATTTATAATGAAATTATGTTAAGTAGGCTTCTATAATTCTTCTATATGAGGAGCAAATCAGATTGGGTTGTGATTATAAAAGGATCAGAATTCAAGATATTTTATTTTTGAACGTTAAGAAACTTTGGTTGAGTTTTTGTTTTTTTTAATTTTAAAATTTTTGATTCTATTAAAATTTTCTGCAGGAACATAACTTTGAGGTGCCTGATATAAAAATGTTGAAGTACTGGAGTATTAGGGTATGAGACATTAATTATTGTCTCTGTTATGTATATGGGTGGTTTATCTCCTTGCTGGTTCTTGGGGAAGTTCACTAGAGGTTTTAGTTCTTCTTTTGTTGACTGGTCTGTTTTAGCCCCACAAAACAAAACAAAACAAAAAAACAAATTAAGTGTCTGCCCAACATGTAGAAGTATAACATGGATAACTATGAAATGCTAATTAGAATCCTTCACTTTTTAATTAGCAACAATAATATCATCACGGATCACTGTCACAATAGGAACCCAACTGGTAACAAACAAATCAAAGGCAATGAAACAAATGATTTCTTTAATCTGAACTAGTTGTTCAAACTCTTAGAATGAAAATGATGCAATAAAAAATTATAGAAAGTATCTTCTTGAATAGTACACCTGAGGAAAGCTGTTGAACAAATTAGTCAAAACAGTGTAGTAATAACCAAATTAATATTTGTCTTGAATGGTAAAATAAACTTATTAAACGTAATTGTTGCTTTGGTTTTAATTCTTTGATAAATTTTATAAATGCAAAAACTATTAATTAAAAAGGAAATGATATTGTAAAGTATCACCCATGAATAAGTTTATTTCTTAAAATACAAACACTTTTGTTCTGAACCAAAGACACCAAAATTTTATCATTCCTAGCAGTATATTATACAGTCAAAATGGATATTATTAGGTACTACTTATTACAAAACTCTTAAGCATTGAAATTGTAATCAAGAAGACAAAAAAATCAACTTTGATTCAAAGATATACTTACTGCATAAAAATTTGTGAAGTGGTGTACTTATTCTTCTATTGCTGCATATTTATATTTTTGGTTACAGAGTTTCAATGCTGTAGTGTTTGGTAATTAATAATACCTAATAATATCCATTTTGATTGACTCAAAATAATAAAATCCTGATATCTTTGGTTAGGAAGAAAATTAATTTTTTTGAAAAGTTTCTTATTTATGAGTGATACTGTGCATAGATAAGTAAATTAGCCTATTCTGGCCTTTGTTGTTTTATCGCAATATTTTGGCCATCTCTCTTTAGGCCTACTGTGGGTATCTGTTGTATTTTGGAATATTGGATTTTGCTCTTTCACCAGAAAAGTCAGAAAGAACATACACAAAACATGATAAACAAAGACAAAGATATTTGTGTGAACAAACTTATGATGGCTTGTTGGTTGGTTTTTATGGCATATGAAACCTTGCAGGTTATTTAATCCCAAATCCTGTTTATATATATATATATATATGGGCTGGTTTATTGGCTTAATTGTAAGAGTGTTTGCCAATGGTCCAGGTGATAGGGGTTCAAAATCCTAGGGCAAATCATACCAAAGACTAAAACAAAAAATGGTACTTGATGCCTCTTTGTTTAACACTCAGCATTATAAGGTACAGATCAAGGTAAGTGAACGAATCCAGGGAAAGGAGTAGTACCCTCTCCTACACCTTGATGTAATAGCAATTGAAAAGGGAGCCTCTACTACAGTTAGCCAACTTTATATATATATATATATATATATATATATATATTGTTCATTTGTTTGCTCACAGTTAAATAGTTTCAAGTATTACTATGTATATGTACAATTCAATTTAACATCAGTCATTTATTTGTATACACTTAAATGGTCAAACAGTTCTATTTGACCTATAGATGAGACTCTAACTGGTACTACCACTCAGGGTCAGAATAGAGTAATGGCAAAGCTCCAGGACTGAAGTATCACCATCAGATGGTTTGTTGTCATATCCCTGACACTTGTGGGTGGGATGTTTTATCCTTCTGCAGAGATGCTGTCGGCATATTCTACAGCCCCAGCCAATAGGGCAGACACACTTATGAGTTGTATTCAAAAAGCATAAAAACTAAACCTTTAATTCTTAAATTTTAAAAAATCTACTGAAGATGTGGACAACTGAGAAACTTATATAATAAAGTGATATCTAGACATAAAATGACATTCTACATGATTTAGTGAAAATTTGAAGGAAATTACGAAGTATTGATATATTTTAAGAACTTTCTTTCTGCAAAATAAAGGATTGTGTAAATGCAGTTCTCTCTCAACTCACTAAACCTAATTTTGGGCAACTTTTTCTAGTTTATGAAACTGCGAATTCATCTGAAAGGTTAGATTTGAGGATGCTGTAAATCTTAAAAGAAATACAATGGCACAGCTTCACATTAATTGTTGAGATTCAGTGGTGCATCAAAAATTAAAAAAAATTTTTGGAATAAAGTTAAAGGATTATTTTAAAGAAAATTAATGTTTCATTCAGTGTTCATTTCTATCTCGGTAAATACAGTTTTAGTCTTGATATTTTTGAAATTCGTTCATATGAACAATAATTAAAACATCTTGTCTATATCACATTTTACTCTTTCATCAGAATAGACAGAATTAAGGTATCCAAAACAATAAACTGAAGTCATGGAAAAGTAACACACCAATGTACTAGAATTTAAACACCATGTCAAATTAATTCAGACCAGAAATAAATATTAATATTCCTTAAATTTAACAGATGCACCCAGAGCATAAACTCAACAATCAGATTTTTCTTCAGTAGAATTAAAATTAAAAATAATTATATAAGTGTGTGTGTGTGTGTTTTGAAGGCTTTAAGAATTTGTGCACATGTCACAAATTTTAAGAATTTGACTTGATGAACATTTCACAGTTTTAAAAGTTTGACTATAAGAGCAAATGACAATAAAAGTTAATCAAAATCCAAGTTTACAATAGTACAATATATATGTATTTACATTAATAGTACAAAATTACATTATTTTTAAAGAAGCCAAAAATAGAAGATTAAGCAATCTGCCACACTAACAAGTAGAGTAAGTAATCTTGCTGTTTTGTTTACCTATAATTAAGGCTGGTGCTGATATTAAAGTAAAATAGGCTTATGAAGTTGGAGGAACTTGAAATACTCATTAACCAAAGAAAGCAAAAATTGTTTTCATGCCTGAAACCCCTCAAACTCATCTATCAGTAAATGTTGGAATTAATAGAGATAACAAAGTGGCACTTTACTGTAGCCATAGGTAAACAATCTCACCATTACTTTTATGACTGTCAGATCCTGCTTGACTTACAGATTATACCAGTAATTTCAATAAAGCCTTATTTATCGGTTAATTGGGGTTTTTTTCAGGAGAAAAATAAAGAAACCAGATCAATCATTTAAACTTTGACATTTTGAGAGGATCAAATTCTGCAAGGTGAGGTTAAGAAATAACTAGGTGTAAAGTAAGATATAAGCTTACACACCCTGTATATAAATATACATAACTGTACAAGTTTTGATTTAGGAAAGCAAATAAGTCTGTAGTCCAAATGATAAAAAAGTACAAGATTTTACCACAAATAACTTACTACCTCAGTGGCAGTAATGTAAGAAACAAGGTTGGTTTAATTCTGGAACTGAGCCTCCTAAAAGATACAAAAATTGTCCAGTCTCATTGACCTTGATCAATGATCCAAACCCTTATCTTTTTTAGACAATTGAAGCAGGTGCTGCCTGAAACTGATTGTAGTTAACTGGCATCTCTCAAAGAAAGAAACTTTTTACAAAAATTGCATTCCAATCCCCCCCCCACCAAATTATTATTATGTAATTATGATCACATTAATCTAAATTTGAAAAATGGCATTGTTTAAACAAAGACAATTGTGCTTTGTCTGAGAAGAGCTGTAAAAAAACCTGGATGCCACAAAAAATGGAACTAGTTTCTTTTCTTTTAGAAGAAATATATTCATACACATATTCTGCATTGTTCAATTTAAAGTTATTTTTCCCTTGGAAAAAAATGATATTCCTGTTTGTATATATACTTTGAGTGGAATGTTTGTATGTATCAAATATATCTGAAGAGTGGAAGAAGAGATGCAGGCTAAAAAACTTTAGTTTGTGGATTAATTGACAACTGGAGACACATGAAGATGACATTAAAAGAAAAAGTGATAAATATATATTATTAATAAAAATAAATTGTTAAGCAAAGGGTATTAAAAGTGTTTGGTTTTATTGCCAAAATCATCATAAAAAGATTTTTTACAATTTCATATATGCAATCAACATTATATTAAGGTTTGAAAAAATCTTATCCAAACAAAAATGTCAAAATTTTGATTGACCTTAACATTTAAATATTGCAACTTGTCAACAACTAATGAAAAAAGTGTTGATATCAAAAAAGTCAATTAAAATCCAATACTATTGTTTAGACAATTTATTCATTCATCTATCTTTTACCAACATTAACAATGACCATTATCATCTATTCACTTTAATAATTCCAATTGCTTTTTATCAAAACTAATTCATTTTTACATAATCAAAGAACAACATAAATTGGAACTAAAAATAATGAATAAATGTCTGGTGAGACACAAATTTACATCCACTTTTGCCTCAATTAAAACAAGAAGCAAAAGTAATTAAAATTAAGATGATGAAGAAAAACACTAAAGTTGGTGATAATGGTAATTATTCGAACTTCATATAATGTATAAATGTATATACATTCCTAAAACTACTTAAATTAAGCTTTTAAAAAATGGTTCTTTTGTCAAGGAAGACGTGTATAAGTGCCAAAATGTTAAGTTAAAGATAGAAACTGCTGAACTGCTTACACAGGTGATTTATTTATAGTGGTGAAGCTTGTGTAGTATCAGCTGCACATTTTAGATGAGCTGATGATGCACTGATTCTCCAGAATTCAGGTTTTAAATACAGAGTTTTTTCTCATATACCAACTGTTTTACCAAAGCGAAAGAGCCAAGTCTACCCTACTAGTGGCTAGAATAATAACAGTAAAGATAGTGTTGAAAGTTCTATAATAAAGTTGTTGAATGGCTTGAAAGGTGAAAATTTGACTTTGTAATACCAAGTTTCTCATTGGAGAACTAAATTAATCTTGAGGAAAAGGAGGGTATGAGTTCAAGTCTCACTGAGAGTTTAATCTTTGTTTTTATTTCTGATATGTGCTCTTCCTCATTATTGTAGAAATAACAACCAAAGTGAATTACAATAAAAAAACAACTAAAAGTCAAAGTTATAATAATGATTCTCATTCCTTGTTAGTTATGTAGTAATAACTAGTAATAACTAGAGTGTAGTAATAATGACTTACTTCAGATAAGGTCAAGACATCATCTCTTTATTATATAACTTGCTCAGCTGTACACATCTTTATTTAGTTTTTGAAAATAAAAAACAAAGATTCATACATTTGTTGAATTGACGTCCCAACATTTTCATTAAAAGTAGTCAGACCCAACCAAATTATTCACAAACTCTTAATGAATAATACTTTTAAATCAAACAAAGCCAAATATTGATTATCGTATTGAAAATCTCATACTTCACCTTAGGTGTGTGTGGTGTATAGATGTGAGAAAGATTTGTAAGCCAAAAATATTTGCCTTAAAATGTGGAAGTATATAGGATAAACAGCAAAAATTGAATTGAACATTTTTAAAGATAATCAGTTATAAATTGTACATACATTCAGGTTCTTCCAGCTCTTTAGAAAAGCTCAAGGGACATTTTGATACAGTAAACATACTGGCAGGTAATAAAATAAAAGGCAATGACCAAAAAGATAGGGGAGAGAGGATTGCAACAGGCAAAATAGAGAGAGAAGGGCAAAGAGAAGAGGATAGATAAGAGAAAAGGAGCATGTATACAAAGAGAGAAAGGATATTGTAGTGGAAAGAAAAAAAAACAGATGAGAGAGGGATGGGAAAGAATGTGTAGTAGAATGGTGGAGAGAGAGAGAGAAAGGGTGGGAGAGATGTACATAGAAACAAAACAGAAATAATTTATAGGAAAAAGAAAAAGACAATAAAAAAACAGAAATAATTTATAGGAAAAAGAAAAAGACAATAAAAAAAACCAAACTATTTTTGTATCCAAGTTTTGAAATTCCACTAACAGTGTTAGAGAAAAATAGATAAATAAACCCTCTCCAAAAAACAAAACAATAAAAAAATGAAAGGTCAAGTTTAGAACTGACATGGAAAGTTAAAAACTTATCTATTCACTGATTTTGATTATATATGTATATATTTGATAAAAATATCAGTTTCAATGAAGATGTACACACAATTTATATGAGATACTTTTTAAATAAAATGTTTTTTGCAAATGAATAATGTGCACCTTACTGGTAGGGTTTATAGTCCAGGTTAAAAGTACACAAGGGTAAGCCAAACAGTTTTATACCTTATGTTTTGGATGCAGCTATCATTGGAGAATAAAAAAAGCCAGTCCTGTTAACCAAAACTTTTCCCCAATGATACCTGCATGGGAAAAATAAGGTCTAAAAATGCTTGGCTTACCCTTATATTGCTTTTAACTCAGAATATTAAAATTCATCAACTTGATCTGTAGCAAAAAACAACAAAAAAAAGAAAATCAAAACAAAAAATGGTTTCTGGGGTAATACATTAAGCTGCATCTGGTGATGAAACGTCACTTGTAGAGCTTTCAGGAATATGGAGGCTCCCCTATGTTACCATTACTCCCAGGTTCACTCTGAGTGGTACTACTTGTTAGAGTCCCATCTATTGGTTAAATAGATCTTTTTGAGATGAGTGAATATTAGTTTAAAATTATTTGTACCATATATAATTGGAGATCATAATTGTTAAAATGACTTTGGCATAAAATAACCCAGCAAGAGTTGACCTAAAGAAGTAAGTAACCAAATAGCATTGTGCAAATGCAGCACTTTCATTCTCAATAAACCAAGCTTCCTTTTTGTTTTATTCATCTCTTGTAATATTTGAGGTTATGAAGAACAATAAAGGAAATATGTACAATTTAACAATTGAGAAATTTCAGAGGTGCTTCAACTGCAGGAAAATTTGAGGGAATAGTCGATTAGGTGCCAAATACTTGTAGCTTAGTGCTAAATCTAAGCTTCATTAATTTTTTAAATGAACCCATCATGAAATTTAATGTTTTGAAAGCTAGACTGTAAACCATTGCTAGTGAGTTCAATTATTACTTAATGTCTAATCAGCTAGGTTTAGTAAATGACTACATGTCTTCACCAATTCCTATCTTCTCCCAACATTCTACATCTCAATCAACACTTCTCACCACAAATACCATTCTTTACTATTTTCTTTTCATAATAATACTTCTCTACTTGACTTTTCAAGGCTTCTGGTGTCATTATTGGATCTGATATTACTGGAGATCTCTACCTCATTCCAGGAATGTATTGGCAACAATACTAACAGGATCAGTAATTTCTCCAATAGATTTTACCTTTGTTTTTTTATCTTTCTATCTTTATTTGACTTATTTCTTTCTCACTTATTGACTTATCAATTTAGATATCACATTTATATTTGCCTTTGTGTCATGAACACTACCAAATTATGAGACCCTACTGTGCACATAACTGAATTTTGTTTATATAGTATTTCACACTCATCTTTATCTTTCCACATCTTCAGTTACTTTCAGTCACAACCCCACCAACTAAAAGAGAAAAGAAAAGAAGTTTTGCTAAATAATGCATTAGACTACTAATGGATATTAGACTACTAATTTGAATATGCCGAAGAGAAGTTGAAAATTTCTTCACTTAAATGAGAAGCTAGAGATTCTGTACTTAATAAGACAAAGATGATGAAGTTCTTAAGATCAATGTTCAGAACACATTTTCTATCCAGTATACAAGGTGGGTTCCAAAAGTATCTCGACTGAATCTGTATAAACAAGAAGAATGAATAAATGAAATGTTAATTTTCTTTGAAATAGTCTCCTTGGTGTTCAACACACTAATTCGATTGAGTTCTCTATTGGTCAAGGTATGATATAATCTGCCTTGGTCGAACCTGACCAATGAGCAATGTAATCGATTGATGGGGCGGTTCTCCTGTTATTATATAGTGAGGCATGGTTTAGCTTATTTGACTGCATTGGTGTTCTTCATTACAGAGGCCCATGTTGTGTTTTGATTAAAGTAATGAAATGGTTGATAGCCAGTGGTTATGTCAAAATAATTCTCGTACACCCCCTCCCCCCCAAAAAATAAAAACGAAAACAAAACCAACCAACCAAACAAAAAACAACAAACAGGGTCAACATGAGTTAGAAATGTAATAACTATTTGTTTATACGGTGTTTTGTATACTGACTTTTAAAACCTTTCTAACACATCTCTCAATAAGTCCCCGGTTTAACTAATAAAACAACAACTTTTGGGCAAAATTCGACTTTATTCATCAACATAGTCTCCTTTTACGGTGGTACACTGATTTCAACCCTTCTCTAACTATTCGATGCCTTTTTGTTGAACGATTTGTCTTTGACCTCAAAATATGCTTCAGTTTCCGATATCACTTCTTCATTGGCGCATTCTTTTGAGGTCTGCAAACAGCCAGTAGTCGCTGGGGCCAGATCTGGAGAATTGGGCGGGTGCAGAAGTAATTCGAAGTGCAATTCATTTAGTTTTACCATCGTTGTGATCAACTTGTGACACGGTGCATTGTCTTGGTGAAATAGCACTTTTTTCTTCTGTATTTGTGTCCGTTTTTTGGCGATTTCTTCCTTCAAACGCACCAATAATGCTATATAATATTTACTATTGATGATTCTTCCTTTCTCAAGGTAATCAATGAACAAAATACCTTGCGCATTCAAAAATATGAAGGCCAAAACTTTGTCTGCTGATGTTTGCATATTTGGTCGCTTTGGATAGCTTTCACCTGCTGCTGTCCGCTCAGCTGACTACCGATTTGACAGCGCTCTGAATCGTTGACGCGTTGTTATTTTTGATCGAATGTGAACAAACAAGGCACCCACTTTCAACACAGTTTTCTCATTGACAAATGTTCATGCAAAATAGTGAATACATTGCCTTCTTCAACCCCTCTGCTATCTCACGCAACTTTTATGTCCGATCGGTTAAAAAGAATTTGTGGAGTTTTTTGGTCTTTTCCGGGATAACTGCCGAATTTTGGGGACCTGAGCGTTCAGCATCATTCGAGTCTGTACGACCACGTTTAAAATCTGTATAGCACCTCTTAACCGTTGTTTCCAACGGAGCAAAGTCTGAATAACACTTATAAATCCATTGCTTTGCTTAAACATAATTTTTCCCATCAGAAAGTAATGCTTTATCAATACAGAAAACAATGGAAAAATCTGAGATTTTTCCATTGTTTTGAAATTTTGCAACAGTCATCATCATCACGTCGCACCATCAGCACGGATATCCCTGACCTTCTCTCGCCATCCCTCTCTATCGTCGAATGCTTCAGGTAGGTCTTCAGGAATACATCCCATATCGGCACAGAGCTGCTGTATGTAGGTTCTAGCTGGTCGTCATGCCTTTGTTCGTCCATGTGAAGGGATCCACAGGAGTACATCACTTATGAGCTCGTCCCCACTTCTCCAGCAGTGTCCCGCATGTCTGATTCGTCTAACTTTGATATTTTTCGTGATGGGTGGTAGGTGGCCGTACAGCTGCTGCTTTGTGGGGTGCTGCCTCCATGACTTGTTCAATATTGCTCATAGCATTCTTGTGTAGTTGCCATCATTTTTTTCTCCATCCGTTTAGTTAGCGTCCATATAGTGCATCCATAGAGCAGTATCGACATGACCGCTGCTTGGAAGAACCAGCGTTTTATTTTATCGGTCAGGTCTGACTTCCATATGACCGATAGCCTATTGATAGCTCTCCATGCCTTTGCTTGTCACGTGTTGATGTCTATCTCAGTTGATGAGACACTGCTTCCTAGGTAGGTGAACTTGTCTACTAGTTTCAGAGAGCTACTGTTAAGTGTGGAGATGTCGCCTGTTTGATTGAAGCACATATATTCCGTCTAGTGTACATTGACATGGAGGCCTATGCATGCAGCTGCTCGTTCCAGACTATGTAGCAGGGTTTCGGCTTGGGCGGGTGCATTTGCCAGAAGCGCTATGTCATCGGCGTAGTCGGCGTCGGTAATTGTGCGGAGTACCTTTACTTTACAACAGTAAGTTGTTGTTGGCGACCCGAAGGCGCCCTTTTCAATAGCTACTACACCGAGGTCTAGGGAATCCGATTGGGCTCAAATTTTGACACGTACCATTTAAAGTTTAGTACTTTATAAAAATCATATGGTTTTTTTTTTATTTATGGCGCCATCCTATATCAGGCCCGGGACTTATTGTGTGATGTGTTATTACTGTTTTTGTCGAATGACACTGAAATATACAATTTTGTTGTTGACAGTCTTGTAGTAAAATGAAAGCTTTAGTATTTAGAGTCTGACGCTAGGTCTCTAAAATTGACATGGATTCCGACAGTGGTAGTGGTAGACTCTCTCTCTCTTCTGACTTTCAGGAGAAATAATGAAATCTCCAGTTTATATTGAATCCAGTCTTCAATCAGCATGGGGTTCGCTAGTATTGGTGGCTCAGTTATCTCTTCATCTTTAATGTAAATTTTTCATTATCCCAGTTTTCTTTAAAACAGCTTTTTGAAATTTGGGAAATCATCCAGCTCCCTTTTAGTGATCAGAGGAGACTCGATCCACCAGCTTAACTACTACCTACTCTATATCCCTCATCTATACCTAGTACTAGGAGGGTCTTAGAGCTCCCTTATTCTTCCCACTTTTTCTATATTCGACCGAGCCCTCATTCTTGGACACGCCTAAGTGTCTTTTGTGGTAAATGCGATTTTCATAATGTTTAGTCAAAGGAGAGGGGTGCCAAAGAATACTAAACAAATATATTCCTATCAGATTGGCCACCAATACATTTATGAAAACAATCCTGCCTTTTCTGATAATTTCATAAATAAACAAGACAGCCTCATCAACTTGCCAAAATCATATTTACCTGTTTTAATCTCCAAGTATTTTCTTTGTCCAAATAATATTAAGCAATTAAGATTCTCTTTTCAGACCTTCCAATTAAATTTTTCTTTGATAATTTCATAAACAGTCATCTGACTTTGCTTGTACCTGTGAGGGGTTCCCAATGTTTTCTTTGTCCAGTACCTTTTCACAAGATTATGACTCTACCCCTTTCCACTAGGTTTGCTTGCTTTCAATTAATTAACTCCTTCCAAGCTCCAGTGTCACACAAGCATCTCTAAAACTTCAATGGTGTGAACCTGCGTTATCATATTTCTTTTGTCTTCCCCATTCTTTATTTTACATTTTCAGTTTTGGAAATATGTCATAAGAAAGGTTTGCACACTCCTACACTTTGCCAAAAACTGTCAAAAAATTACTGAGATTAGCTTCATAAATTTTAAAATTGACATTGAGTAATCTAAGTTAAATATACATATGTATTGGAATCTGTTGGGTTTGATACTAATTGTGAACTCAAGCATCCTGGAACAGGGGGCTACAATTTTATAGATTAATCTATTAGAACTTTTGTCCTAATCTTAGATACCTATATATATTATGGGATACACATTTTTCTAGTCTTAAAATAAGCAATAAAAACATACTTAAGAACATTCTAGAAATTTAGGATCAAAACCGCATTAGCATTTAAGTTACATTTTTATATTTTTCAACCAATCAGCTAAAAACATAGAATAGAACATTCTAGAAAAATAGGATCGGAAGTGAACTAACAGAAAATATTTAGGCTCGAAAATAAAATAGTAAAATACAAATCTGTTTGGTCAATAAATGTCTACGCGCCAAAATTTTAGGACGATTCTTTGATCCACCTGTAGGATATAAATAACACAGAGTTAGAGAGCCATTAACCAAAACGAAGAAGAAGACTAAGACTGAAACACAAGCCACTAAGCCAGTAAAGCAGTAGCCGATACTATGTCTGGCAAATTCCTTTCCTTCCTCAACTAAAGTTCATGACCTATCTTCAAATGGTCGCGAATTACATTCAAAAGAAAAACCCGACAAACTTTCTTTCATCAACGCGACACGCTGTCGCCACAATCATAAAACAAGACATGAACTTAATGTAAGTAAGAACGACTTATTTACAGACTCCGTTAACATACACACATCTTTAAACAAATTTATTTTCTGCTTGCCAAACTTTATTTTCCAAAAGGCCATTTACACATGTATTTTATTTGTTTTCATATTCTGTTATATGCATATTAAATTGTTTGTTGTTTAATGTTCCTTGTGTTCTATTCCATTTCTTTCACGCGATTGTAAAGTTTTGT
Organism: Sepioteuthis lessoniana; assembly: GCA_963585895.1. Lineage (NCBI taxonomy): Eukaryota > Metazoa > Mollusca > Cephalopoda > Myopsida > Loliginidae > Sepioteuthis > Sepioteuthis lessoniana. Next base: position 148,003 of record CAUZXS010005977.1, read on the forward strand.
GTTGTATTTGTGGTGGGAATTATTAAGAGAGTCATACCCGTAAAGTATGAACGCACATCTACTGAAATAACCAAAATTACATAAAACCTCCACAATATATATAACTCAACCCCTAAAGTGCAGTTAAAATGGTACTACGAAATAGAGTTATAAAAAATGATTCATTCATAAAGAAAAGAAAAGTTATGGTATGAAAACCAAGAGAAATCCATTTATCTAATCTAGGGATAAAAAGTATGGAGGGGGGGTTCTTTTTCCAAGTTATTAGCTCAGGTGAATTTATATAAAAGGAAATGCGTAAATTATTGCTGCAAATGAATTTGAATATTCTTGTCTGTTATTGAAAAATTCTGACGAAAAATAGAAGCAAAGTAAGAAAGTGTGAATAAAGAAGGAGAAGAATGAGAGGAAAAGAGCCAGAAAAAGACTTTTCTTTTTCTGGCTCTTTTGAAACGTTTGAAAAAAAAGGCAAGAAAAAAAAAACACAAACAGGAGAGAAAATGGAGAAGAAAAAGAGAGATACAAGAAAAAGAAACGGCAAGGAAAATTAACTGTAACAACAACAAGAACACCAGAGAGAGAGAGAGAGAGAGAGAGAGAGAGAGAGAGAGAGAGAGAGAGAGAGAATGAAAGCGAAAGACAAAGAATAAATCATGAAACAAAGTAAGCAAAGCTTTTATTAGCACTTCAACTGGAAACAAGATAATTGATGCTTCTATTTTTGTCTCTCAGCGAAATGACCTGGGAAACCCTGCTGCAACGTGATTTCATTTATTTCCTTGTTTTCCTGTATTAATTAACCACATACATCATCCCTAAAGGAAGGTTACCAACTGAATTATTGTGAACAACTTAATACTTTCAGAATTGATAGATAGTTGACCAATTATCACAAAGTCCTAGCATTACTTAAATCAACAATTTCTCAAATGCTATTTTGCTGAGTGAATGTCAGGTGATACTTTGCTTTTAGTAAGAGCATGTGTGGGTAGCCGGACATGCAAGTATTAGTACACATTTTAAATGCCAGTGATCTTTATAGAAGAAACATATGTAGCTTTCAGAATCTGAATGAAGTCAAGTAAAAGTTACAGTAAAGGCAAAAAGTGTGAAAAATTGTTTGATTTACATTTTATTGTAGAGAGAAAATATAAATTTCTATTTTGGGATCTGATTGTTTGTGTTGTAAGCCCTGTTAGAACTATTAACAATTAGAATTTGGTGAGAAAGAGGAGTAGTGGAAAGGGAGACAGAAGTAAAAAAAAAAGTAGAGAGAGTGTAGGAATACCACGAAAAGTTGGTTGGTTGTTGGATTTTAAGGCATGTCAACATTATTAAAGTTATTTTATGCCAAATCAGGATTTTGTTTTTCTATTTTCGAGTAAGAAAAGGATAGAAAGAGTATTGTGAGAGAAAAGAAAGAAGGTTGTGTAAGGTGAAAGGAGAGAGTGTGGATAAACAGAAAGCATACTACTCTCATGAATTACTGTTTGGAATGTCTTTTTATGAATTTTGTAAGTTTTTTCCAGAGCCACATACAGATATTACATTAATCCCAACCAGAAGTGCTGATCTACACATGGAATAATCCTATGATTTTTTGGCTACTTTACTGTGTGTATATATATAAACTCAAGCATGGAAGTAAATAATGGAAATGAATTCGACAGTATGAATAAAATAGAAATAACAAAGTAATCCAAAAATTATGAATTTATTGATATGGAAAGTTAAAACGGTTTGATTTTAGAAAAGTTTCATCAGTACTTTAAGATGATGAAAAAAGTGTTGCTAGAACATTAATTGATGATTTAAAAAAATGAAATAATAGGGGAAGAAAAACATATATACTAAAAACCGTTCAATCATTGAATCAGCGTTCTTTTTCGAAAAACTATCACATGATTGGCACAGGAAATGATGTATAAATGTGTTGAATTTTTAGGAATAATAACACTAATGAACTTATGAGATCTCTACCAAACATTTTAAAAAATGTGAATGATTTTTTATAAGTCTGATAAGAAATTAGTCTCAAAAGAGGACAATTTTGGTCTTCGTTAATTAATTACTACTCTACCATCCCTAAACTTTACGATCTTCCTAAAACCCATAAACCTGATATTCCATTGAGACCAATCATCTCTGGTATTGGGTTTCCCCCACCCCTCATAACATCACAAAACTTTTAACTAAAACATTATTCCCATGGTTGGGTACTATCAGCGATGCACATATCAATAATTCTGGCTCACTCCTGAACACAATAATTACCATTAATGAGAATCAAATCCTTAGCTAGTCTTGACATCAAATCCCTCTACACTAACATACCGGTTGATAAATGTATTGAATGTTTAGAGAATCACCTTCGAAAAACAAACACTATATTTACTTGTTTCTAAATTAATTAAAATCCGTACTTTATGCACGTCACATTGTTATTTCCAACACAACAACTCTTTTAATAAACAGAAATTTAGTTTGTGTATAGGTTCTCCTCTTAGTAGTGCTCTCGCGTGCATTTATCTTGAATTTGATCCTTTTAAATACATAATTCCTAGTAATATTAATTACTTCCGATGTAAAGACGACGTTTTACTTATTTACACACAAGAACTTAATCTAATAAAGATCATTGACAGATTAAACAATATAGAACCCTCCATAAAGTTTACATATGAACTTGAATCCAACAACTCTTTACCTTTTTTAGATGTCTTGTAAGAAATAATGACAAATTAGAATTAAAAGTTTACCGTAAACACATCTGTAAAAACGACCACATACATTTTTATTCACACCACAACACCAAAAGAGGAATTATTACAGGTTTTTAGCTTAGGGCCCTCGTATCAGTTCCCCGCAATATCTAAATGAAGAATTTAGTTATATAGAAGATTCCTTTCTAAACCTTCTTTACCTTTTATATAATTTACTAAATCCAAAGCTCTTAAAACCCACAGAAGAAATCGATCTAGAACTTCTATCAATACACAATAAAATTAAATTTTCCATAAACACACTATTTTACCAAATTGATATATCCTGAGGTGGCAATAATATAAGGATAATCAAGAGATAGTATTCCGTGAAAGGAAATAAAGGAAATAATATGTACTATAGGTTTGAATAAATAAAGAAGAAGTTTATTGTAATATTAACAGAGGGAGAATGTGTAGTTCTTAACGTGTTCTGTCCAGGGTGTCTCTCCGTGTTTCTCTATCCGGTGACCGGTGACATGGTCCCTTATTTAAACTGTTCCGGTGGTGATTACATATCTCACCATAACACCTCCCCCTAAGCCAATTTTTCCCTGGAGAATTTGGCTTAATACCGTTTGTTTTTAGGTCTGGGGCTCAGCCGGTTGACTTTTTTACCCTTGTACTTTTTCTCCTCAACATCGTTTGAGGGGGTGGGATTGGTGATGAAACTGGTACTCTCGGACCTGGAGTAGGAGATACCACTCTCGGAGTAGGTTGTGTTATGGGTAGAGGAACATTAAAAGAGTCATATAATACCTCCAAGGGCAGTTCATTATCTTCTGCCTGTTTGTAGTCATCAGAGTGTCGAGGTCTTAGCTGATTTATATGCCTGCGACTGTCAAATTTACTACTTCTTACAGATTATAGCACGTGTCCAATTCTTTTCATAATTATCCCCTCTTCCCAAAAGCTTTTCCCAGTCCTATAGTTCAAGAAGAGTATTTTGTCACCAGGTTTGTAGAACCTTGTCGAAAGATTTTCTCTTGTTGCTGTTGTCTTGGTTATATTTGGTAAAAAATCCTGTCAAATACGGATCTGATTTTTCGTGCGAACATTAGTTCAGCTGGTGACAAACCGGCATTAGTGTTCGGGTTAGGAGTGATCCTGTACACAGATAGAAAATTTTCAAGACTCTTCTCATCAGTGTCCATGCCTTGGTTTTTCTTCAAAGCTCTTTTGAACGTGTCCACAAATCTCTCTGCGAGACCGTTTGACCTTGGATGGTATATTGCAGTTGTTAAATGTTCAATGGATAGGGCCTTGCAGAATTCTTAAAACTCTTTGCTGGTAAATTGGGTGCCGTTGTCGCTGACAATAGTTTTAGGCACTCCAAAACGACTGAAGAGAAGTCTTAGTGCATCTATAGTACTCGTTGATGTCGGATGTTTACACTTAAACACTTCCGGCCATTTTGTGAAACTGTCGACGACTACTAAGAAATAATGACCATTCAAAGGACCTGCATAGTCAATGTGTAACCGAGTCCACGGTGTATCCGTCTTCGGCCACGGTTGTATTTGTACAGCTGGTGCCTTTGCTGCTAGCTGACACCCTTGACACTCTCTTACAATTTTTTCGATGTCCCGGTCCATCCTAGGCCAATACGTATATCCGCGCATTAAGGTCTTCATTCTGGACATGCCTGGATGACCGCTATGGAATTCTTTTAGAATCCTCCTCTGTAGCGTGGTCGGTATGACGACTCTGTCCGCATACATTAAAGTCTGCGAACAAATAGAAAATGGCGAAATTTTCAAGTCTTTCTTCGACTTTTCGTTTAACTGCACCTGTTTTTTCATTTTTACAATGAATTCATCTGTTTCTGCTGCTTTGTTGATATCATCTAGAGTCACTGGTAACTCTCGAATCGTGTTGCACAGCAGTCCGGAGAGTTCTTTTTCCTCTCTCAATGCAGCTATCACTGTGTCCTCTAAAGGTTCTGCACACTTTCGAATCAGTCTGAATAGTCCATCTGCATGTCCAATATTTTTGGATGAAATGTACTCCATTTTAAAATTATAATTCAACAGAATTATGCTCAATCGTTGAAGTCTGTTTGCAGTGTGAGTGGGTATGCCTTTTTTAGAGCCAAAAATAGTCAAGGGTTTGTGATCAGTCTGCAATGTAAAAATCCTGCCATGAATGAATCTATGGAATTTTTTAATTGCATAAATGATTGCCACACTTTCTTTTTCAATTTGAGAATAGTTTCTTTCTGCAGGCAAAAGTGATCTGGATGCATGAGCAATTGGCTTCTTTGATCCATCTTCAAGTCTATGGAGAAGTACTGCTCCTAATCCGTAGTCACTTGCATCTGATGCCACAATCAATTCCTTCTGTGGATCAAAGTGTGCCAGTGCTAAATCTGATAGCAGGCATTTCTTAATCTCTTCAAATGCACTTTGGCACTCTTTTGACCAAATCCACTTTTGTCTCTTTTTTAACAATTCGTTCAATGGTGCTTTCAACTTATGCATTTTTGGGATATAAATAGCATAATATTGTGCTAAACCCCAAAAAGATTGTAACTGGGTAACATTGTTAGGTGCTGGCATTTTCTCAATGGTTTCTGTTCTCTGAGGATCCGGTCTTCTGCCTTGGCTGTCAATGATTTGACCAAGATATTTTATTTGTTTTAAGAAAAATTCATATTTTTCGGCACTCTATTTGAAGCCGAATTCCTCAATTCTTTGGAAAACTGTTCTGATGTGTTCCTTATGTTCCTGTACATTTTTACTCTTTACAAGAATGTCATCCAAATATGTGATTGCAAAACCTAAATCGGCAAGCATCGTGTCCATTATTTGCTAAAATAACTCGGGAGCTACTTTCAAACCAAAAGGGAGCCTTTTGAGTCTGAAGAGTCCTAAATGCGTATTAATACACAAATACTTTGAACATTCTTCACTGACTTTTACCTGAAGGTAAACCTCAGATAAATCAATGTTGGAGAAAATTTTACCTCCATTCAGCTTTGTAAAAATATCTTCAGGGGATGGAGTGGATAACTATGATCCATCAGACAGTCATTAAGGCCTGTAGAAAAATCGGCGCATACCCGAAACTTCTTATTTTTCTTTTTAACATACACAGTGGGGCTTGCCCACTCAGAATAGTCAACTTTTTCGACTACACCATTTTCTTGCAGTCTTTGCAGTTCAATTTCAATATCTTCTTTTGAAGAAAAAGACACGTTTCTTTTTGGTTTAAAAACAGGTTTCACATTTTGTTTTAGCTCAAAATTCACTTCGGTCTTAGTGCACACACCTAACCCCTCAGAAAAAACCCTGGGGAATTCACTTTTTAAGACAGTAAGAAAATCCTCACTTTGTTTAGAATTTTTCTTTTCAGATACACTAACACGGTTACAAAATGAATTTATGGGTAGCTCCCATAAATCAAACAAAACGATCCAATCAATTCCGAAGAGGTAAGAATTTATACCTGGAACAACTGACACTTTTGAAGAAAAAGTTTTCGATCCAAGGGATACACTGCAATTAAACTCTCCCTTGAATTTTAATCTCTTTCCGGATACTCCTTTGGCAATTTTAGACGTTTTTTCCCGTTTTGGACACCCAATCCTCTTCCAAGTCAATTCGTCGATAATCGAAATATCGCTACCTGTATCCAAAAGTAGCTTAACTATGTGACCATTTATTTTGGGATTAACAAATTTTCGTTCACCCCCTTGTCTCACTTCTTCTTTTGACAACACTACATTTACTTTAGACTTAAATTTTTGTCTTTGTTTATTTTGTTTAGTTCGGCACTGGGAGGCTCGGTGTCCAACTAAACCACATTTAGCGCAAGGTTGGTCTTTAAAAGCGCAATTTTTTCTTAAGTGCGAACCCGCACAGCTCCAACATTCAAAACTTTTTCCTTTGTTCTTGAGAAAAGTATTTTGTTTCACTACTTGGACCTGGGATGTAACTTTTCCCTCTATCCTAGTGGTGTCCCTTTTCACATTTATCAACTTCTGACATTCTTCTGTCACTTTTTGTAAGTTCATTTCTGGATCTTGCTCCATAATTGATAAAATTCTTGACCTCAAATCCTTGTCCCTCGGTGCTGTCAGTCCCTGGACAAATATGTAACACTTAAACATGTCAACTGATAGATCTTTCAATTTAAATAGTTTACACAGGGCGTTGACTTTACCAGCATATGTGACAATATCATCAGTTTCTTCTTTTTGCGTGTTTAAGCATTTATATCTTGTATGTGTGGGGATTTAGGAATTAACAATAAAACTCCCAACCGGATGTTGACTCGTCGGCTGCCACATACAAAATGTATAAACGCATCGCCACGCATAAGGCTCCACGCATCGATCCGGTTAAAAATCAGAAAAAAAGAAAAATAATAAAAAGTAAAGTAGCCTATGGGAAGCGGTCGCGCCAAAATTAGAAGGATTTTGGAGTGGCGAATTTGGAGCCGGTGGAGAGAGATAAATATTCAGGTTTTCTGTGAACCGAGTCTTGTCAGGGAGTGTCCGTCGAACCAACAACATCATTTTGCTATCTGGTGTTTTGGGCACCACGCTACGTCTTGGGACGTAGCGTTGGTTAGTCCATTCACCAAGTAAATAAAGGAAAGTATGGAAGAAATGTTTTCGTCTCTTATCTGTTTCTATCTTTTCTTTTTGTATATATCTTTTGGACTTTCTTTGGACAAGGCATTGCGCCGGCCAGTCAACGTGGGGTAAAATAATATAACCAAAATATGGAGTCAGATATCTTACGGCAATACAGCCTTGCCCTTAGCCCCTGACCTTCAAAACCCTTTTAAATCCCACATATGAAAAAGGCTGTCTCTTTCACCAAATATCGAGCACAACATTTTAACAGTTTCCGAAAAAGAAATATCTTCTGGTTTCTTTGGCAAAATCAAATTTGTAAATTTTGTATTTTCCTCCGTACCCAATTTCTGAAGTAGGAGTGTGATTTTTTCTTCGTCAGACCATTTCTCACATCTTTTTGTAAAAATCGTCTCGAACCTCCGATAATAGGCGGAAAAGGTGTCGCCTCGTTCTGCGTCGTATTTGAACTCAGCTAGTGAGTTAGCTATACCCTCTGCCGAAAAAAATCTAGACGCACTATCATTAGTTTTTTGTGACAAAATAGTTTCACAAAATAGTCGGTTATCTGTAGTTTGCTGTATGACAAGTGCTTCAAAACGCTCTAGCTGAACCAACATCAGTTTTTGAAAGTCAATTTGAGCTTTTTGCTGAGCGATTAAACTTTCAGTTAACGTTTTCGTCAATGCTGCTATTAGTTCCGAAGCCATTTTTCTTTTTTTTTAAATGCACAAATATCAAGTCAACGTATACACAAAATTTTGTTCCCAAAAGAAGATGACTACCTTCAACGCTTTCGTTACAAAAAAAATTGTCAACACTGAGAAATGTTCAGAAAACTCACCGTACAAAATATCAACACTTTACCAATTTCAAGTGCTCCTTTTCGTCTTTTTCAAATACACGTAAACTTATTTATGTAAGAAAAAACAGTTCCCACAGCACAGTCTTCTTTTTTTTTTAGTAAATGAATTTACTGAGTTCGTATTTCGTCTTCGTCGTCAATTGATATATCCTGAGGTGGCAATAATATAAGGATAATCAAGAGATAGTATTCCGTGAAAGGAAATAATATGTACTATAGGTTTGAATAAATAAAGAAGAAGTTTATTGTAATATTTACAGAGAGAGAATGTGTAGTTCTTAACGTGTTCTGTCCAGGGTGTCTCTCCGTGTTTCTCTATCCGGTGACCGGTGACATGGTTCCTTATTTAAACTGTTCCGGTGGTGATTAACACAAATAATTTTTCTACAAATTTTATGGAAAATAATTTAAATAACCTTGGTATTATAACTATCATTTTATCTTCCAAAATATTCGTGACTTAATACTGGGTCTCGTCGGCATATCAAGTCTATTCTATTCCTTGCAAAGACTGTAAATTGAAATATATAGGCGAAATTTCCAGAAACATTAATTAGCGGCTATATGAACATTAACGCAATATTAGATTAGGCTATCTTAATAATGCACTTTTCCAACAAATATCTAAAACTGACATCAACTTTGATTTTAACGCAGCTATGATGTTAGCTCACATCCATAACAAAGGATTGAAACAAATTTTTGAAGCCAGTGCAATATCGCTTTTATCCTTCGTTAATACATGATCACGGTTTTCAGTCTATCCCATTTCTTAGGTAAATTAGTTCTGAATAACAACAACATATCAAACTTTGATTAATCATCTTTCCGTTCAAATTTTATTCTCTTACGAAGTGCATACGATAAGTTTCCTGACTTTTTTTTCGTGTGGGCACTTTTATTAATAGTACATACATGAAACTCATTCGAAGTAATCTCCTCCGGCTGCAATGCACTTGTACCGTTCCAAAAACTTCTGGAAGGTCCCATGGAAGTCCTCTTGTGTGAGCGTGTCAATGGCCTTCGTCACAGCCTTTTTCATCTAAATTGTCTCATAACGACAGCCTCTGAGCTTAGGGAATAACCAAAAGTCACAGGGAGCAAGGTCTTGACTATAGGGAGGCTGAGGAACTGTCTTGATGCCCATCTTGGTCAAATAGTCTGTGAGAAGGATGAAGTTGTGGACTGGTGCATTATCCTGGTGGAAATGCCACAGACCCGATTTGAAGAGTGCTGGCCTCTTCCGACGGAATCTCTTTCTGAACCCCCTTAAAACCTCAACATAGTAACCCTAACCGAAACCTTAACCCTAACCCTTTGGCCTATCAACTCTGGTGTATTGACTTCCTTACTCCTCCCACACCTCTCATCATCCCTCACAGACTCCCTGCCTTCCTTGAATATCTTATGCCACTCAAAAACTGATGCTCGATTCATGCAATATGGTCGAAAAGCAGTCTGAAGCATTCCATACGTTTCTGTGGCATTTTTTTCCAAGTTTAAAACAGAATTTTATTGCATATCGTTTTTCTAAAGTGTCAGATTGCATTTTTGAAAATCACCAGCTGTGACAATCAGGCTTTAGTAGGGTGCATTCCAATTCCTGCTGTAGCGGTTCATTTGAACCTGAAATCATAAAAATTAGACAGTCATCTCATAAGATGTATAGCAATAACATACTGAATTTTCAAGAATCCACAACAATTTTAAATGCCCATACGAAAAAAGTCTGGAAACTTATCGTTTGCACCTCATATATATTGCTCATGACCACTTTGTTTATGCACATAATCTTACAGTCGGTTTTTTCAATCTATCCCTTTTCTTAGGAATATATTTGTTTGTGATAGCTGCATTATTTATTTAAAACTTTCACAAAGCATCTCTCCATCAAATTTTTACTCTAACCCTAGCATATAACATTATTCAATAAATAGATATAACAATTTACATATGGTTGGCCTAGTATTCGCCAATGGCCCAGGAGACCAGGGTTCAATTCCAGGCTGTGTCATACTAAAGCCTCAAAAAAATTGTTCTTGATGTCTCCTTGTTTAACACTCAGTAGTATAAGGTGCGTATTAAGGGTAAAGTGGATCAATCCAGGGAAAGGAGTAGCGCCCTTCCCTACACCTTGGTGTAGTAGCTATTGAAAAAGGAACCTTCGAGTCACCCTCGACTACAGTCACCAACATTACGTTTATCTACATATGGTGTGTTTGTTTTCTTTCCTTTTTCTTTCTTCTCCTCTCTTCTCTTTTTCTTTCTTCTTATTCATTTCTCTTTTTTTTCTTCTTTTTCCTTCTTTCTTCTCTTCTTTTCTCTGGAGTGTTTTGGCAAATTTTTGCTTTTATCATCTTTCAATCCATTGTATCTCCTAGAAGTTCAACACATTGCCTGTGCCAATCACGTGATAGTTTTCAAAAAAGAACACTAATTCCGTGATTGAACAGTTATGTGATTTTTTTTTTGTATTTATATTTTTTCTTCTCTGCTCTTATTTCATTTTATTAAAACATCCATCTTTGTTATAGCAACACTTTTTTACTATCTTGAAGTCCTAATGAAGGTTTACTAAAACCAAAACGTTTTAATGTTGATTTTCCATTTCAATAAATCCATTACTTTTGGATGACTGTTTTCTTCAAACTCAAGCACATAAACACACCTTTTTGTAAAGTATACATATTTATAGATGAGTGTGATAAAAAATGATCAAGACTGATGTTTTAATTTTTTGAATTTTAAAGTTTAAATGGAACATGTATTCACAGCTGAGCAACTTATAATAAAGTGATGATGTCTAGATGAGTCAATGTCAGTTTGATAAAAAACATCATGAAGCCAGTCTCAGTACTTTTTAAATGAAACAAGATTGTTCAAGTGCAGGATTCTAGATCTAGCCCCTAGCAAGGTATGCATTGTTAACCCCCAAATTATACAAATTCAACCCTTTAGTGGATTTATAAATATTGTAACGCACACTTGAAACTTTTAAGCATTGATTCAACTTTGAAAATCTGTACCTCTAATGCAAAAAAGTTCAATTTGCACTAATCTCTTGCCACAATAAAATGATATGATACTTCCTGACAAAATAAGGAGTGAATTTGCAGTTTTATGTTATACTCAGGACACAAATTGATTTCAAGTATAGCATATTTTTCCGTAAACATCATTGCATGCCTCCCAGTGACTTTTTCTTATTTTCTACTCTAAAAATTCATCTTAAGTTTTGAGGACATCAAGAGAAATATGACAATACAGCTTCACACCAAAGTAAAAAATAAAAATGGTTTCAGCGGTGCTTAGACTGATAGAAAACTCACTGAAATAAGTGCAGTGATTGTCAAGGGGACTATTTTGATGTAAATTAACATTTATTGCTAATTTCTTTCTTGGCAAATACAGCTTCAGTCTTGATACTTGCACACACCTTACAAATATTTTTTAATTCCAAAACAGATTTGATAATAATAGATTTGATTTTTTAACTTAAATTTAAAATCATTTTTCTAACTTTCTGAATACATTTAAAAATAGAAAAATATTTCAATAATTTATTTGAATTTTTTTTTTTTGATTTAAAAGAAAAAATATACTTCTAGATGTTAATTTTTTCCAGAAGTAGTTAAAAAATTCTTACTTACAGTTTATATGAAGGATGCATACCAAGGAGTAAGTGATTATTTCTTTGGTTGATTCTATATTCCCAACTAAGAACTTCATATATTAATCTTATTTAATACTTACCTGTTTTCATTATCTCTATAAAACATTCAATAAAAAATGCATAAGATATTTTGAATTAAAAAGGATTTTTTATGTATTATATTTTTTTTCTATGAAATCAAATAATTAACTTAATGTATCCACTTTAGAATATTATCTAAGATATTTAGATATTTTAAAAAACAAAGATAGAAGAAAATTTATGGATAAGTCTTGAAATAAATTTACAAGATACAAAATGTTACTTTTTCTTGTTAAATATTGAAAGATGTAAATAGAAAGCAGAATATTTGTTATTTGCCTCTTTTTTTCACCACAATGAACAATAAAAAATTTGTCAGAAATAAGGGAAATCTCCTGCTTAAATTTGAATGCATATTTATCTTAGGGAAGCCTTGTTAAACACACCAGCTTCTCCAACTATAAGGGCTTTGTTTGTTATCTAGATTAGATCTGAATTAGTAGTCAGAGAATTAGAAAAAAAAGGAACTTGAAATTAAGGAAAAGCAAATTATTTTAGGAAATAATCAAAAGATGAAAGTCTTTGTTATTTGTTGAAAAAGGAAGAAACTGGAATGTATTCTCAGTCTTTGTTGTTGTTATTATTATTATTATTATTATTATTATCATCAAGTTCAGTTGCTTTTTATCAAAACTCATTTTGATTTGGTATCTCTATAATATTGAGAACAGCACACATTGGAAACAATAATAAAAGATAAACTTTTAGAGAGATTTCAATTCATATTCCCCCCTGCCTTGAAGAAACCTAGTTAAACCCACCAACTGCACTGCCTGGGCTACAAGAGAGCTTATTCTTTGTTATTTCCAATCAGTGATGCTTTCCCATGGATAGCCCAAGTAAATCTAAAAAAAGAAAGAAAAAGCAACTAAAAAATTATAATGAAAAAATACTTATCAATAGCTGACAATGCTTCATTTAAAAATAAGGATAAAATTTTTTCTGTCTTATTCGACTATCAAAAACAAATTTAGAAAACAAACTCCGCTAAACTGTAAAATGTAAGAATGTAGATAAATGATTTATCTACATTCTTTTAACCTTCTGAGTTCTGATCCTAAATTTACTCTTAGCCTTTTGAGCATGATCTCTGCAAAGGTAAACTGTTGCTATGGTGTGAGAATAAATAAAAATACCACTAGTATACTGGTATAAGAGTTTTCAAAGGGTTAATGCATTTAGAACCAAAGCTATAATGATTGTCCAGGAAAACTAAACTATTGAACAGAATTCAAATTCTTGGCAAGACTTTTTGCATTTTACTTCATGCTAATGTATGAATTTATCTCTTCACACCACACCAACCTATTTGTAAATAATAAGGCACATTGAACTCCCGTCTTGGTAAAAAAAACTAGTTTGGGAGAAGAAAAACTGAATTTAAACGTGAAGGCCTATTATTCCCTCATATCTTGAAGACTTTGAGGAAGGTCTAAGTCCTGTTGTGGGTTGTGAAAGAGCCTGATGAGATGGGATATATATATATATATATATATATATATATATTAGTCTGAAAGTGTACTTTGGTGATATACTGGTAAATGAGATAAACTTAGAGACCATTGGTAGTGAATTTGAATTTCCATGGGTACCCTATTCTTCTATCTTTGTGCCACAATTAAGCAAAGCCTTGTTAATAACAATCACATAAGCTTGTAAACTATATATAAAAATGGACTGGATTTAAACTGAATTTGTATTTGAAATCAAATGGAAAAAAAGAAACCTTCAACTTAAAAGTGATTTTAAAATATCTAAAATAAAAACAGAATAAAACATTACTAATATCTATTGAGACAATGTTTTTATATATATATATATATATATATATATGCATACACACATGCTTATATATATATATATATATATATATATATATATATGAAATAAAAGAAAAGAAAAAAGTTAATAAAAGAAAATATTGCAGTGAAACAATAAAAACATTTTTCTTTGATGGCAAAAAACATTTTTAGATATATTTTCATAATGAGAAAAAGATATTTCACAAAAATCTCTCCACTCTTACTGTTTGAATTAAAAACACAGTGTTGCTTTCTTTTCAATCAATGAGACTTAAACTATTTTTTCCAATTTCTTGGCACAACTTAAGTTAACTTGACCAAAAATTGATTCATTTCAAAGGGACAAATTTTTCATAGAACATGTGACAGTGACAGTGTTACTTATTTAATGCTATCAGTACTTACTCATATAACATACAGGTTGTTTATTAAAAATAAAGAATGTAAAGTCAATTTTATTAGATTTAGGATGATTATTCATATTTGAATGACATTTTTTTAAATCATTTATTTATGATAGGTAATTGTCTCTTTTACACAGATAGTGGTATACTGAAGATAGCATTTGGACTTTTCAGATACCCTTGAAAAACTCCTAAAAATTGATATTCTAAATAGATATTTAATTTCAGTATTTTCAAGTACTCCAAGATCAGTATTAACCTAAATCTTTAAAAAAAATCAAGTTTCTAAACATTTTCTAAATTAGGCAGCTTTTGAGATGAAAAATTTCCTCTTAGTGGGTCAATACCTGGCCATCAAAGAGGGTCAAAGTGTATATGGAGAGGGAAAGAACCATCTGCCTCTCATTAAGAGAGTGGGCATGTAAATTTTCATCTCTTAATGTTCTTAACCAAAAGTTAGGGAATGGTCATTAACAAGTAAAAGATTTTTAAAGATCTAAAGAAAATTTCATTATAGAAATAAAATTCTTCTGGATCATTAATATATTTATTCCATAAAAAGAGTGTTATCACAAGATATAAACTTTTTCATTATTCAAGATATTGAAATATCAACTTTGATGAATGACTTTCTTCGTTAACCTTGCTTGTTTCTGCTGTATTTGTTCCCTTACCAACAGTGGTGATCATAATGACAAGGTTCTATTCTTGCTTATCATGATGCATTTCTAAGTCCATCCATGTATTTACATTTTCATCTCTGGCTGTACAATTATTACATCTATTTGTTGGGCAAATTGGGATTTTTAGCCTTGGTATGGCAACGGATGCAGGAAAAGGAAAACTCTGAATTCAAACCAGCAGTACACTGCCAAAATATTGATTTTGTGTTGAATCTTGCCCATAGCAGAGGGTTGGGTGAGTACATACAATCATTATTTGTATCCATTTACAAGATCTCATTGCCATATCATCGCCAGCCAATTTGGTCTGGCTTACAGTAAAACTAAATAAATAAGTAAAAAGAAAAAATATTTTGTATTGATTTTGTTCAAAATAAAATATTAAGTCACTGTGATGTAAGACATGACACCAGATGTTGTATAATGAAAAACTGTTTTTGAAATTCATTTTGGATCCAATTGATTGAAGTAGTACCCATGTCTCAAAGTAATTATTTTCTAAGTGAAAATAAATTCTAAGAATTGTGTAAGAAACGGTTGAAAAAAAGTAAAGAAAAAAGAGTTCTTCGTAATATGTATTGACTTTTTCTATAAGAAATTATTTGTGGATTGGGAGAGCCACAAAGAATTTCCCCAGAAACATTGTAACATGGTATTTTCACAATACTGTTTATATTTAAACATTAATCTTTAAAAAGCTTTCAAATGATTTAAATTTAAAGAAGAAAACATTTGTAATGAAATTTTGCATATAAAATGAAAACATGAAAAATAATTTTTCGTAAGTTATGAAATGAAAACCCAACATGATTTATGCATGTGAAAATGCTCATGATTCTGAAAGAGACAAATAAGGAAGGTTCATTTTTTACTCTCAGTATTAACAACTTCACTTCTTGAGAGAGACAGAGAGATAGAGAAGGGTAGAAATAAAGCAAAAAATATATTCAAGAAAAGGAAAAAGAAAGGATATTGAGTTTGAAGAAAATAGACTATAAAGAAAGGGGGAGGGAGTAAAATTGGAATGAAATAAGAGAGATTAGGTAAGAATGAAAATTTGTGAGAAGAATTTGATAGAGTTATGGTGGAGAGAAGCTAAGATAAACACACACAAATGAGAAAAGCATACTTTTAAACATACACACAAGAGAAAATACATGCACTCCCTCATAACAGAAAACACAGATACTCATAACAAAATACACACACAATAGAAAAACACATGGATACAAGAGAAAAATATGCACTCACAAAAAAAGACATGCTCAAATGAAAAAGAAACACGCTTGAGAAAGACATGCATGCACACACAAGAACAACATTTGCACTAACACACACACACACACACACACACACACACACACAATAAAGACACTCTCTAGAAAAATAAATCAAGATACGAAAAACATGTACACACACACAAGAGCAATATGCACACACAAAGAAAAAACACACACTTAAACACTAGTGGAACACACACACAAGAGAAATAAATACAAACAAAAATGAAATTAAATCAGAAAAAAAAAAGATTGCCTTCAAATTCTACATTAATGTAAAGCAGAAACGTGCAAATTAGAATTGTGGCTTCCTTTTTTGCACAGACACATGCCACTAGACAAGCATTAATGCACATCAACTGCTATTTCTTTGATTCTACAGACAGGCAGAACTAATCCATGATCCAAGGACTAGAATGAGAGAGAAGATGGATTGTAGAAAATGATAAAAGAATAAAGAAAATAAGATGAAAAGCTAAATGAAACATGCAACAGATGAAGAAAATAGTCAGACTGAGATAACAAGAATAGGATGAAGCTGAAGAGCAACAAAAAAAAGGTAGATTTGGTAGAAAGTGAAGATGAAAAAATGAGATGGCTAAGAATAAGGTAAGGAATGGGGTAATGATGGGAGGACTAAAAAAGAAAAATATATTACAGAAAATATAAAAAAGGAGGAAAAATAAATTAATTTTAATCCTGAAGGAATTATTTGGAGACTTTTATGAATAAAATGTGTAAAAATACTTTTTTTCAATCAGGTAATTTCATAGCAAATAAAACATAATATCCAATTTCTTAATATGATTATAAAGAAAGAAAATTTTTTTTTTAAATTAAAAAAAAAAGTAACATGATTAATAGGAATTTTTCATATCACAAACACACCTTATTAACCCTTACACTGTTTTGAGAACCACATTTCCTGTGATACACCTGAGGGCCACATGTGGCTGCCAAATCACATTTAAAATAAAGGATAAAATCTTAGACATTCTAATTTGCCTTAAACAGTGAAAGGGTTAAATTTTTAAAGAAAAAATAGATTAAAATTTGTTGAAAAAAATGATAAAATACCCAAAATACTAATGATGCCTAATAACACAATGTAACAAATTTTTAATTTTTTTCTGTTCCTGAGTTGAAACTTATTTCCCAATTGCTTATGCCTAAAGTAAATAGAAAAAAAACATTTTTCTCTTCAAACTTTGCTTTTGTGACTTAGGCAATGAAATGTTAAAATTCACCCATTTTCCAGTACATTCCATGTAAGCTGATAGGAGATTTTTCAAGAACAAACAAAACATTTTTTCATTATTTGTATGACTTAAATTTACATTCATATTTTGTTTCATTTAAACTTTATGTAAATGAAAATGTGCAAATTTCTATCATAGAAAATCAGTTAATTTCTAAATTTCATTATCCAGAATAGCAAAGTTTGAAGGGAATAATGGACATTTTCTATATCTTTATATTATAAACAATTAAGAAATGACATGCATTACTCAGGAACAAAATTTGTGTTAATCATGTAATAGTGGTTACATTTGCCTAAAAATTTTAGCAAATGTGAAGAATTGGCTATAATTTTTGATGCAGAGCTAGTGTTTTCCAATGCTGAATTACCTTCACTTATTTCTTTTTCACCTAGCGTCAAATATAAAAAGAAGGTAACAAGTCTATTTATTTTTTTGCAAGATGTAAGATTTATTTGATCAATAAACATTAAGATTCTACAAGATAAAATGACGTATAATATTCAAAAGAAAAAATTCTGAAAAATTCTGTTTGTCATTTCATTTAATCAGATCATTATATTAAAAAAAGTTAAAACTAGAACATATATTGAGAACCAAACATTTCTTTAAATTTTCTTTTTCTACATTTGCTGGATCAACAAAAGTTTTGCAGACATCAAAACTGAATGTTGATAATTCTCATCTTGTATTTGATCAATGTCATTGTATGCAGACCACTTATCAGATATGTACTGTTTTATTCTAATATTGAGAAAGGAATATATTTTTTAAAAATTGTTTTCATGCAAGGACATCAGGTGAGTAATTCGGTATAGTTAAATACTAAGTAAAAACAAAAAACAAAACATTATCACCAATTCTCCACAATTACCTAAATTTCATTCACTAAATGTAAAACTATAATAGGACAGGTACTATTATTATAATTATCTCTGTCCCATAATGGTTGTTACATTCTCATACAAATTTTATTTGCTAATGTAACAACAATTATGGGACAAAGATAGTATAATTTTTATACACTGGTGTTTTGCTTCCTGTCATCTAAGTTAATGATTTTTGCTTTAAAAATTTTTTGTCTTAAAATGTTAAGAATGCTGTAAAAAAAAACAATTAAAAAGTTGCATTAGTGATATGAAATAAAGTAATCATTAATCAAAATTCAAATAAATGACCTCAAGCATCAATATGCAATAATTAAATGTTCATGACTAGTTGATCAATAATATACCACTGACAAGCACATTGATAGGAAGAAACATGCATATGTATGTTATAGAGAAAAATTGAGTTTTAATTTAAGAAGCAATAGTTGTGTGTTTTAAACTTTATATGTCATGTATAAAATAAACTGTAAAGTAAAATTAAAAAAAAAATTCATCAATACATATGCACTAGTTGAAATACCAGCCTAAATTGGGTAATAGTCAGGCAACTAAATAATAGTTAGTTTCATAAATCAGTCACAACTGAATTATGAATCTGATCTAACTTGGTGTGTCAAACTACTGCCCTTATACCAAATTTAAGCTATGCTTAATTTTGGAGGCCTCTCTTTGTTATACAATAATTATCAAGCTAATCATAGCGACCAATTGTAAGTTTACTTCTCATTAGGTAACCCATACTTTCAATCATGTGCCAAATTTAAGTTATGCTTGATAGGTTATCAAAATCAGCTCTCAGTTGTGTAGCATTGAGTAAGTTTCTGAGCTCTGAAGAAGGAGAGTCATTTATGGCCGTTGGAGCATTCCATGGTGCTCATGTAGCCAAGTCCATTCTCTTGATCATGATTGGTTTGCTGGTCTATGAGTTGGCATATTCATGTATAAATACGACTTCATTTTAGTATTGTTGCAGCCCACTGGGCTGAGACACATTTCAGCCGGCTGTGTGTATGCAGATCAGGTTGGGTGTGTCTTGGCTTCGTTGGCAGTCAGTCGAGGCCTTGCATGCTGAGACTGAGGCCCTTAGGCCTCAGGGGGCCATCCTACAGGTTCTAACCCTCTCCAGAGCAGCCATGTTTATCACCTGGTGCCTTTTTAGGGGAATGCCAACGGGGCTCGAGGCATTTTTGAAACCGCCAGACATGAGTGGGCTATAGTCCTGTGCCCAGTTCGCACACTAAAAAAGGCCATGTGGGGCACCTGTGTGTTTGTGGGGCACTCAACAAATACTAGAACTGTATTGAGTTATAGCTAGTTTTATTTTTGTCTGTTGACTGGACGCTGGTTGGGATCCTTGAGTAAGTGTTATTGTTATTTATCATTAAGGGTTTTCGGACTATTGTCTTCATCTTTATTGTTATTTCAACAACGTTTTGGCCGATATGTCCTCCAGCCTTCTTCAGGTGTTTGTCAAACTCGGGAACCTTCACGGAATTTCGAACTACGTCCTTTATTGAAACCACAGGGGGAGAGGGTCACTGTTCTGATTCCGTTAGCCATAATCGGGTACAAGTGTTAAGTATTCCTGTATTGTTACTCGCCTGTTGTGAGGATTTAACCTGCAACCTCCGGATGATTGTCTTCTTAGAAGCTTAAGGAACCAATGCCTATAACCGTTACGCCATGTGTCCTGCTGGACAATTCAGAGTGAATTTTTGGGACTTATAAACTTAATGTTCTTACTTAACTAGAATTACTACTATTATGAATGATTTTTTATCTGATTTTTTTGTTGATCCATACATAATAGTAGTAATTTATGCCGACTTCATCTTGGTGTGCAGAATGTAAGCAATGTAAGATTTTTGCATGTTGAGAGGTGGAGATGATGATCCTTTGGTTTAAAATTGCTAAACTGTTGTCAGTACTGAGGTGGTGTCTCACTTCCCAATATTTACGGACTTCAGGTGCAGTGAGACTGCGTGTCTTTGGGAATCTCTCTTGTATTATTTCTATTAGCTTGGTGTATTGTAGGTTGTAGTGTCTGCCAGCATAGATGAGGTCCGATGAGGTGTGTGCTATATTGTCGTTTGCTTTGAGCATTGCTAATGGGGTTGTTGATTTGACCCTGTCATTCATGTCGTTAGACTCTGTGATGTCTGAGTGGGTTCAGCAGGAAGTATGTTTAGAAGTGATTGTCAAATGGCTACTGGGTTGCAGGAGACTGCATCAGAGACTCTGTGCCACTTCCCAGAGCAGAGTTGAATGGTAAACCTGTACCTTAGGCTTTTTTCATTTTAGTCTGAATAGCCATGGGTTTTAGATCTTACTTAGGTCCCTGTCACTGAATGATCTTTTAGTGGTTTGTGATGTGACCACTATGAAGTTAGGGCAAACCATGACAAACATGTGACAGTTTTCCAATGCCCATGCGATTGCTGCTGCCTTGCCTTCAGTTGGTGTGTATCTGTGTTTGGTATCAATGCAGAATTTGTTCCTGACAAATATCAGGCCCTAGCCTTCAGGACAGCAGACTGGGGCTTTGTCAGTGGAGCATGAACAATGTTTCTGCAGGAGTAGGAAGCCCAATCCTTCTTTGCTCCTGTCTATTTGCAGGTCTATGCATAGGCATATTCATGAACAAATACAGCTTCAATTTAGTATTGTTGCTGGAACTGTATATGAGTTATAGCCTGTTTTATTTTTGTCTGGCAACTGGACACTAGTTGGGATCCTTAAGCAAGTAAGTGTTATTGTTATTATTGTTGTTACTCTACCCTTATCTTTTTATTATTGATTGGTTTTACAGCATACTAACCTTCATTGAGTTATTTAATGCCAATGTCAGTCTTCTTTTTTGCAAGCAATTATGTGATTTCAAGTAACTATTCCAATTTAATAATAATAATTTGTCTATGCACTTCAAGTTTTCCTATTTGATATTAATTTTCTAACAAATTTATTTGTTCTACAAATAGGACTCTAACAAGTACGACCATTTTGTGTCTGAGGGTACCTGGGAGTAATAGCAAAAGAGGATACTATATCCTCCTCAAAACTACAAACTGGTGCTTCATCACTAGATACTGGATATGTCTAGGACAAGCTTTGTTTTTTAGGACACCCTGTTATGATGTAATGGTTGGCAAGTTTATCTAAAAGTTGATTACAACTGAGTAGTGTGTTTGATGCTAACAAGCTGCTCCATACTTTTGACCTTGCACCCAACTAAGCAAGTCTTAGCTTTTTATGGCATAAAATGACTATATAGGGTGAAAGGTCAAGATTTGGATTGTAATCAAGTATCAGTGACTGAAAAATCTCTTCCCTTTTAGAATTTTTGCTGTCAGTTAAAACTTTACACCAAACAGCAATTGTGACTATAAATCCACATAACAGAAAATTATACTTTTTATCACAAAGTTAGTATTGTTTTGTGAAAATTTTTATATTGAAAATTTAGTTTCAACTCATTGAACTATTTTTATAGAGAACAGATTAAAAAACTCTTTCCGATTATCAATATAGATTATTATTTGCATGGCAAATAATTTTACTATAAAAATGTTTGGCAAATTTGGTTGCATTACAAAAAATCATTCACTTTTTGTAAATTAAAGAATTACATTAAACAATTGTAAATAATTGAAACTGGTAAAAAGTTATTGCCCCTTACCAACTTAATGGCCTGTTCCAGGCAGCAGCAGCAACAGGAAAGAAGACTTGTATAGACACTATTTATCCAGTTGCTATTTGTCCCTGAGTAGTTACCTATGACTTGCCAGGAGGGATTAACAACTACAACTTTACAACTATCAGTAACTATTATAATAAGAGATAAAATCCACAAAATAGAAAAAATTAATTTAGAACATTTTTGTATTATCTAATGAAGTTATTATTGTTCTATGAAAAATGTGAGTTTTGTTCGGAAATATTTTATTATGTAAGTGAATGACACTTAAGAGATTTATTAATTCAAACATTTGTTTTTTGTCCAGATTGTTAGTCCCAACTAAGTAATAATATTATGTATTCATAAGAACTACTAATGAATCAAATTAGTAATGTTTAATCAAATGTAAATATTTTTCTAAGAAAATCTTTTTAATTTAAAATACAAGCAAAAGCTAATGATGATTAACAATGTTTCATTTAGAAAATAAAAATAAATAAAATTCTGTCTTCCTAATAACTGTTTTCATCAGCATTTTTTATATCTTATAATTTTTAAAATAACCATGAGATCTTCCTAAGCACAGATACTACACTCTACCCCTTGGCAGAAGTGCTGATCCATATATATATAATCTTTCATTTTTTCCTCAGTACTATAGTAGTTAGATATAAGAGATGTAAGAAAAACAATGAAGAATTTGCTTAAATCAAACAAAAAAAGTATAGTTATCCTTTCTATGTGCATGTGATAAGCTGTGACTGTCAAAAAGTAGCTAAATGTATGTGTATTCACATCTTTGTTTAAGTTTCCAAAATTAAGTGTAAAGTGATACAGGTGAATTTAAGAATGCATTTCCAAGATATGTTTATACATCCATGTAATTTTTTTGGTGAGTATGAATATGCTGATAGGTAATCTGGAAAGGTGGAGTTAGTATATGAACTGGAATGCTGGCAAGGTTAACCTGTAAAAAGCAGATTCAGTTGATAAAGGCAAACAAATGAGTTGTGATATTGAAAGGTTTTGTCGAGCCACTATTTCAATGAAAAGAGCAGTGAATAGTTTTAAAGCTTCTGCAAACAAACTAGAATCACAGAAAGATTTTAGGAAAAATATGGCAATTTCAAAGAAAAAAAAAAGTGTAAATTTTTGGAAAATGTGTAAAATTTTGGAAAAAATAAATTCCAGAAAATACATTTATATAAAATCTAAGAAAAATATATTAATTTTTGGAAAATACATGAGTAGGAATTTTAGGAATATATATATGTTGAAAAGATAGATTTGTAGTGAATCTGACAGTATAATAGAAATATGTGGAAAGTTGGATAAATCAAACACTTAACTCAGATTTAGATGAGTGATATTTTGTTAGGCTTTATTTCTTCAAGATGAAATAAAGCCTAATGAAATATCACACACTTAAATTTGAGTTAAGTGTTTGATTTATCTAACTTTCCACATATTTTTATCATATATATAAATATATATATTAGGAAAAATTATAGATTTTAAGACAAAATGCACTTTTAAGATACTTTGACGTTTTTTATGATCATGCAATGAAAGATTTTAAGAAAGGTAAATACGGTTTCCTGAAGTAAACATTTTATCAGAAATACATATATATGAGTATACCAACTATTTTTCAGCAATTGAGAGTTCAGCATCTCTTTGAATCTGTACAAAATTATGAACAGACATTTCTTACTGTTCTCCTATTATGAGTGGATTCAAATTTAGAGCCTGAAATGTATAAGCAAATTTAATAACTATTTTGAGACAGGTGTAGTCATTTCATAAAACTTCTAACAGCCCTAATGCTTTAAATATATATGTAATTAGTTGGTTAGGTGTTTTTATTGAATTATTGTTATGTAACCTCAAAATGATTTGTCTGGCACTGTTCTGGAACCAAAGAAACTGGAAAATTGGTGATCAACCTGTTTTGATATATATGATAAAAAGACAGTATGGAAAATCAGATTGATATGCTTCACTATAGGAATAACATTAACTGAATAAATTTATTATTAAAAAAATCTTTATATAATGAGGGAGAGAGAGAGGGAGAGACACACACACACACACAGAATATTGGTTACATTTAATCATAATTTAAAGATAAATTCTTTTGTCTATCTTGTTTATATCTAAATTTCCCATGAATAGAATGTAATGAATAAATCTAAATGATATTGAATATTTATTTTAAAAAAAAAGATTGTCTCCCTTGTTATGTCAAAATTTTTTTTTTGTGGAATAATGAATTCATCCTGATGATGCTATTCTTATAGTGAAACATGTCAATCTAATTTTCCATATAATTCATATTATTGGTTTTTATTCCAAACCCTATATATGATAAATATTTCACATAATGATATATGACAATGTGGTTAAGAAATATGACAGTTGAAAAACAAAAAGAAAGTCGTTGAAAACAATTCATTCATTTATTTTGCTTTTACAGCTTTTTCAGACTATGAAATTTTATATCTAAAAATGACAATGGAGTTGTTAATCTTGAAAACAGATGCAAGCAATAATTTTTTAGGAGTTTTTTTTTAATTTTGAAAGTTATTTGAAAATCTCTTTGTGATTATAATTATGACTTTAACATATAAAACTAAACGGAATTATTGAAAAGTGATATTGTTTGTGATTCATCATCAAAATAGAAATATACAAGATGATTTTCAAATTTGAAATTCAAAAAGCTCTGAAACAAAGTTCAGCATCTGTTCTCATAATGATTTCATAAACAATCCCATAATCATTTAAAAAAAAATGTAGTACTGAAGGAAGCCATAAAAGCAAGATGCCATGAATAAATTTTCAACTACTTCGTTTTCATTTTTCTACTGTTATAATTTTTAATCACATAAATACTACTTCCATCCAATAATAGTAGTTACATTTAGTGATTTAGATTTATATACAAATGTGACAACTATTATTGGAGAGAGGTGATACTTAAAAACATTTAAGTACATTTCAATTAATTTTTCAAAATATTGACTGAATCAAGAGTTTAATGAATGGAAAAATTATCAATGTCAATTATTTTCAATAAATCTTTATTATTTTATTTTATCAAAAAGCTTGTTCTACATTCTATGACAGCATTTTTTTGAAATAAAACAGAGCTCCAATACATACTGCTTATTTAACAACTGTAGAATGTAAACAGATTTCAGTACAAGGGCTGTAATTGAAATTTGGGGTTGGCAGGGTCTAGTGAGAGGCTTGTTCCAACATTTTGTGCAATTTGTTATAGCATAATGTCAGTCAAAATGCAGTAGGCGAACTGCTATTTATAAAACTTATAAGGGCCAGGACCCAGACAGTGGCTGTTTGAAAATGGATAAAAAAAATTAACAATGGCAAGGTTGTATTTGATAAATATAGGCAGTTTAAGACATTAAATTATTTTAAGTTTTTGCTGATTTTCTTTTGTAAAGGATTTAAAAAAAAATTAATATTTTAAATTTTTAATCTGTCATAGATAAAAAATAGATGATTGGTATTTTTTGTCTGAATTTCCAAGAAAAAAAATATACTCAAATGTACTGTGATAAGTGTCTTCATCTTAATTTTTTGAATTTAGTGAAGATAATCAAGCTGAAGACAAGTCCAAGTACATCAGTGTGAATAAAAATATTTTCTACTTTAAACATTAAATGAACCAGTTGAATGTAATTTTCTAAGATTGTTAAATTTCATAAAATGTTTTTCATTAAGAAAATTGCTTTTTTTGTAAAGTTTTAATTCTGATTAAAATTGAAAATTAAATTAAAATTAAGCTTCTGAAGAGTAACTTTCTATATAGTTAAGAATTTAAAATTTAGTATTTAAACTGAACCCTTTATTCAGTCTACAATGACAAATTAACTGATACCCTCTCAGCATAGACATATGAATAAGAACATTCCTTGTGGATTGAATAAATGATTTCATTTGAAATTCCTCTGAAGGTTACTATGATAAAAGAAACTTAAAGAAGTGGTTGAAACAACCAAGAATAGTCTGTAAATAATGTAAATAATAACTTCAAATGTCAGAAGTTTAAGCTAATAAATTTTAGAAATATGATTTTGTATTTTTAAAAAATAAATGTTATTGAAAAGGATTAAGATATTCAGTTATTGAATTAGTTTCCATAAATTAATTTTATTATCAAAATGTTATTAAAATCATCTCAAATTTTAAAGATGAGTAATTTTTTAAACCATGCCTCATGAATCAGTTAAAATTTAATGATAAATATTTTTATAATAGCATTCAATCAAAAAGTTACTATATGAAGTTACTAATGTCAGGAAATTTAACAGATTGTTTTGTTTGATCAATCAATTTAATCACTTCCTTCTTAAGGTGGTTTTGATATCCCATTGTGGAGTAAAGATTAACAAGCAAGTCTTGAAAATCCATTGCAATTGAGTAATGGGTTCAGTACTTGCCGAAAGTCCTATTCTTGTAGCATTGCACTAAATCTAAGCTCCTCTTAGTTATGCTTAGATTTTTTTTAAATTATGGAAGTCAAGTTACCTCCGATAGCTGGAGCTTGATAGGGAAGGTAAGTGAGATGAAGTTGAAAAGGAATTTGGGGGTTTTACAGGCTTTTTTAAAAATCAGCTGCACTTAATCTCTACTAGTTCTTAAAGACATTTTCATTCAGTAAGTAATAATTCACAAAACAAATAAGTAAACCATTTCAGAAATTAAAGTGCTGAAAATATCTTTGCTCTGGATCACTGGGAACACTTGCAATGCCATTGCAATTTATGCAAAAATTTTGGGTAGAACCTAAAGAAAACAGTGTATTTCTCATTATTTAAGATATGAAAACTAATTCCAACAACTACTGAAATAGTAAGGAAGATTGGCCTCACTAGATATGGTAGAGTAACCAGTCTAGGAGAAGAAGACTGAATTCTAAAACTGAAGATAGAGTCCTGTTGGGATGAAGAGCATGAGTTACCTAGAACGAAGCAAGTATGAGTTGCTGTGATAACCAAAAACCCTTCTCAAAGCTTACAGAACATCTTGCCTATGCAAATATGCTGACATGTGCTGCTTAGAGTATAAGTGGCTGGGCCACTGTTCTGAAGATTGTGGTTGGGGAGAATTTTTGAAATTGACAAAAACTGATACAAGCTATTTTGGTGAGACAAATTGAGGAAGAGTCCACTAATTTTGAACTCTCATTCAAGAACTTAGAGAGGCTGAAGGATGGGCCACAGTATCAGTTCCTTGCATGAGAGCTCAAAATCAGTAAAGTGTTCTTGAACTCGTCTTGCCAAAACTAGGCTTTTGTCAATGTAAATATTAATGTATGTTGGCATGGCATGTTTGATTGACTCATAAGTAAAGTGAAGTTGGCGACCGTAGTCGAGGGTGACTAGAAGGCTCCCTTTTCAATAGCTATTACACCAAGGTGTAGGGGAGGGCGCTACTGCTTTCCCTGGATTGCTCCACTTTACCCTTGATACATACCTTATAATGCTGAGTGTTAAGCAAGGATGTATGAAGTACCATTTTTAAAATCTTTGGTATGACGCGACCTGGGACTGAACCCAGGTTGAGACAATACCACATTGATAACACTGGCTGGCAATGTTTTCAAGGATGAATCTATAATAGCTGATTATTTTGGTAGTTTTTTATGCTGAATCCAAAGATAATACTTATTTTTTCTAATTAGATCAAATTTTTAAGATACAAGCTCTTACTTGAAATGCAGAGAACAATATTATAACTATTTATTTTCTTGTTGAATTAAACAAATAATGCTAAATTTTGGGGTGATATATTGTGCCATAGTAAACTGAAAAATACACAAAAGAAGCAATTTATGGATGAAATTTTTTTTTTAACTTCCTCCTGTGTCTGGCAGCCACTACATCCTGTTTCAAGTTCCAGCAGTAGTTAGTAAGAAAATTTACATCCCACCAGCCCTAGTTGCACTCTTCCATAATGTGAATATTTTAGTGAAAGTGCTCTTCACTCAAATCTCCACAGTTCTTTGGAAAATAGTCAAAGTGTGACTGCCAAAAGTGCAGTTTGACATTCATGTCTTGAGTTGGCTGAAACTCTTCTGTAGTTCTTCAATTTCCTTGTTGTATTCCACACTCCAGTGGTTTCCTTGGAAGTTTGTTACTGCTGACCTCAGTAACTGCCAGGTGAACAGTTCAGCTTTGCTCAGTGCTTCCTTAAACATTGGGTTTTTCTTGATTTCTCTTATTTAAGAGCTGTCAAATATACCAGCTTTGACTTTCTCCATGCTTATCCATGGGAACTTCTACCTTCCTTGTACATTGCCTTCACAAAATTCTTCATTTCTCCTTACTTGATATGTAAGGGTGGAAGCAGAATTTTGTTTGGTTCAATGAGCTAGGTTTTAACTCTTATCTTAATGGCCACTCTTGTCTGACATAATGTTGGTCATCAGCCCAGCTGTCCCAGAGACATAGAAAACAAGGATACTTTGTGTACCCACCTTAAGATCTCTACAGATCAACCATTTGTGCTCCTGACAGTAAACAGCAGATAGCAAATGATTCATGCTGTTGTGAGTTCCTTTCATCTTTACTGAATGCCAATAGGGATAGAAGAAAAACTATTCTGGTTATGCTGAAGAACTCTTTTTGAGACTTCTGCTGGATGAGTCAATAAAAAGTCTCCATTCTGTAGCATCATACTCAAAAAGCCCATTGATTTGATTAATCCTACAATGTTATTACAATAAACAAATGATGACTTATCTTGAAATGTAAAAAAACTGTCTTAATTCTCTCTCACAGTTTCAATAACTTGGTCCCAAAAGATGTTTCCCTTTAAGATATGAACCCAACAGCCAAGCAGACTCCTTTGAAAGGTTCAGGTCTCGTGTCAGGTCATTGAGTTCTTCTTGTGTCAAGGGACTGGACCATGAGGTATGGGTCTTATGGCAAAAGGAACATTGGGGTATTTGACATATGCATGTTCTTGTAATTTATTCCTTTTAGATTTTTCATGCAGAAATAGCAGTTCATAATGTGATCTTTTCCTCCCCTCCATTCAATTGGAATGGCAAATGTTATACTCTCTCTTTTACCATTCCTCCAATCCCTCAAATTCTCCACACATGTTTTACAGCAAACATGGGGAGCAAATGGCTTATTTTTACTACAAAGTAATCAAGATATGCCTTCTTCACTAAGACAGTGATTTTGCTTGACACTTAGGAAGAAGCACATCACTGCAGATGTAACAGAACCTGTCAGGATCATTCTTACACTTGTTATCCATTCTTACTGGAATACAAATGTCAAGCTGAAAAGAGAAAAAATAAATCAGCTCTCAGCGTGTCAGTACATTTGACACAGTGCATTAAAATCATTAGCTGAGGAATAAACCTTGCCCCTTCTTGTTATGTGGGTGTAAGTGAGTAGAGTGGTACACATACAACATTATATGCTAAACTAAACATCAGGCACCCACAATCAGGTGTGACAAGTAGAGTCCACAGGCTTTTGAATAAGTGTTATTATTGTGTGCAACTTGTGAAGTGTTCTAACACCCCTTAAAAACCAAACCTGACCAAACACAATGAATGGTATTTTTGAATTCAGCATAAAAAAGGTTATCATATATAACTTAATAAACCTTTGATCTTTGGAAAAATTTTTTTAATGGAGGTTAAAGTAATAGGTGGCATTATAAGTGCCACTACATGCAGCTCAAAACC
This sequence comes from Sepioteuthis lessoniana, assembly GCA_963585895.1. Lineage (NCBI taxonomy): Eukaryota > Metazoa > Mollusca > Cephalopoda > Myopsida > Loliginidae > Sepioteuthis > Sepioteuthis lessoniana. The sequence continues at coordinate 177,695 of CAUZXS010005977.1, forward strand.
TAGCCCCCTCAGAAGCAGTCTGGAATAGCAATGACGACTTGCAAATGTATTACTTGCCGATAGACCTTTCTTAATTCCAGTCGATACACACTATCTCCCCATTGTTATCATTCTAAGAGAATGATGGTTGTGCAAACAGATGTCAACATTCATTGAGAATCTGTCAATGTATCTATTTTGCTCCCAATAATTCATGACAGGGCTAATGTTTCTTTTGTTTGCCAGGACCACAGCAGTCAATGGAATGAGACCCTTAGGTGGCCTGATCTCCTTCTTGGAATATGGTGCAAGCCAGTTGTTGTCCAACCAGACTTGCAGCTCATGCTCCTGTCATATTGAAATGGACATGAGATACTCTGCAATCATGTTTTGCTGCACTGCTGGTGCTAGACTTCCTGTCCACTTCCATGTTGCAGTCCAGACCTTCACTGCATGGTCAAATTTAGCACTGAAGTACTTTTCATCAATTGTTATTGCTGCACTTGGGGTGGCTTACTGTGACAGAACTTAACTGCATCAAATAGAGTGATTTGTACTCTACTCATCTCTTTGATTGTATTCATGCCAATCAGCAGGTTACACCCTCATGATCGCTTACGAGTCACTTGGACATCAATCTTGACAGGATTGCTACCATTCAGGTTAATGTTGAAAACTCTGACCTCATAGTCATCAGTATTTCTGTTGATATTCATCGCATGCACAGACCTCTTCATCCATGTATTTGCTGGTTATAAATTGAGAGCAGTCAGAGTCAATGAGCACCATGTATAGCTCCCCGTTAATTTGGATTGATTACAGGTAGTATTAACTTTTTATTTACCCAAGGGAATAGGGCAGAATTATCATCTATTCCCCTGTCTTATTTGCTAAAAAAGTCCATGCCAAGAGACCTACATTATGGCACCCCCCCCAAAAAAAAATGCATCTCTGATAATCACAGATACAAATTCAATGTGTTCAGTCACATTTTATCCTCTCTTGTGGTGTCATGAATGTCAAGTTGTTTAACTGATAGCTCTTCCTTAGGACAACATCAGTAAAGTGAAGTGGGGAGACTTGCTGCATGAGTTGTCCATACAACCTCATCCGTACCCTTTGCAACTGATGGATTACCATAAAAAATTAAAATGTTAAATTGACATGGTTACATGAAGCATCAGGACATTTATTTTCAAAATACTTTTGAAATATAAATATTTGCCAGTCAATCAGCTAACATTGAAATGCTTTTCCATTATAAATCTATGTTTACACAACCAGCTGATGAGCTCATTATATCACAATTTATGCCAGACTAATGTGTAGCACTTATCAGAATGCAATACTATAACAAGAACTGAAAATGGAATGTATTACTTATTAATTAAGGTATTATGAAGAGTAGATAAAAATTCTACCAGGATTTATTTAAAATGTATCAAACAGATTATGAGACATGGTAAAAAAAAGAAGGAAAATCCCAATAATTAAAACCAGACCAAAAACTTTCCAAAACCAGAAGCGAAAGCAATCTACTTGCTGATTAATTGCCATGTGATTCTAATTTGTGTGCGGTTAGTTTATCTGCCACTTTCATGATCAGATTGAAGATATCCCAAAATTATGACTTTACCATATATGACCATGTAATCCCCAACTAGTGAGGATCAACCACAAATTATGTATGGAGTGGGATAGGATCATGAAAAAGAGAACAAAATTAAAAAAATATATAAAATTTTGGATAAAAACAGAAAACAGGTTAAATAAAAAACGAAAAATTGATAAAATAATAAAAACAGAAAAACAAAACAAAACAAAACAAGTGTTCTTCAAACCTTCCCCACCTCCCAATCAGCAAGACAATCAATTATCTTTAATAATATCAATCTTTGAATTCTACCTAAAAATCTTATAGAAAAAATGGAAATGGCAAACTAAGTTCAAATTCTTGTCAATTCTATTTCTGTTTACCTGGGTCCAATAAGTATATCATAAAAAGTAAAGAAAAAGAGACCGTTGATAGTCTCAATATTAAACCATTTTTTTTTTTAGTGTGGTTTCCCTGAACCCAAAATATCAGGCTTATAGTATATAGTTAATTAGCTCCCAACCCAAAAAGTTGGGCTCACAGTGTATAGTAAAATAACCTGAAATATTTGATTTATGGATTGGAAGAGTTAAACTTAGATCCCCAATGCTAATATTTAATAACATCTTTGTTAAAGGAGCCACTTTGGAAGAGTTGTCCTGCTTTGGAGGCACTTAAAAAATATTGGGCTTACCGTGTTTAGTAAAATAGCAATCAACCAAAAATATCAGTGGAATAACACATATATTTGGTTTATGGGTTCAAAGGTTTAACACTTGTCAAACTTTTTGTTTTAAAGATATATTTTATTGCACATTTAGAATATCATCTGGCTGAAAAGAAAGACAGAAACAAAAAAGCATGGGATTTCAATTGATCATCTTAAAGAAAAGTTTCATGGAAAATTTTATGCAAATCTGTACATTAATTTTTTTGATTTAAAGAGGATCAAGCGTTCAATATTTTGAGGCTATTCTTCTTGAGTTTGACCTTTTTATCTTCAGGATAATACTCATTTTCTGTCTGATTTGTTTTTTGTCTGAATTCCATCTGAAAAGGAGTCAGGTTAATGGAAAAATTGCTCTTAAACACTCCTAGGCTTTAAACTCTGAATTTCATGTGCATCTTACAGTAACAAAGCAAAAGTGATACATAATAGATTTTTGTTATGAAGCAACATAAAAATGAAATAAGAATAAAACAAACCACAATTTTAATTTAATAACAATAGCGTGGAGCAGGCATTCATTCCTATTTAGATCATAATTTCACAAAAGAGAAAAGCTGTTAAATATTAAGTATAGAGTATTTTCATTTATACATTTGTAATTAATTTATGGAATCCTAAACCTTACCTCGATGTTTCATGGAGTAGAGGCAGGATGGTTGTGGGGTTTAGAAAAGATTAGGGGGAAACAACTGACTAAAGTCTGGGAAGATAGTGGAATTTATACTGCAGCTAGTAATCTTTGACTGGAATTCAACTGTGCAATTCATAATATTGGTTGTCTGCACACTCCTTCCAGCACTTATGTTTCTTCTTTTATACAGGGATGTCATAAGTGATATTGATGGATTTACATGACTGACTGTCATCTAATGTTATAAATTATTTTTAAGGTATAATTCATTACTTAAGTTTATAACTGTGAAACTAGCAAAAAAAAAAAAAAAAAAAAAAAAAAATGCAAAAATTAAAGTTGTACTTATTTTTGTACTTCTACATAATAATTTCTGGTTTCAGTGTTTAAATGCTCTAGAGTTTGTCATTAAGTAATATATAATGATATCTTTTCTGAATGTATAATTTTCCACTAGAAATAAGATCCTGGTAGCTTTATTATGGAAGAAAAAGTATATATATATATATATATATACACACATGTGCAACAACATATTCAAGGATTTGTGCGGTAGAGTATTTATGGTGGTGATTATTTAGTAAGTATGAAACCTTCATTTTACTTTTCATTCCAAGATTTTGTGAAACAATTCATGTTAAAAAATTATAAACTTTTTGCGAAGCAAGATCAAATAGAACTGAATCAAACTTAATCAGATTAATCGAAGATTTTAAACTGTCCCAATCATCATTTAAAAAGTCCCATCTTATAACAATATAAAATTTTCTTCATATATATAACAATGTAACTTTCCTAGGAAATGAAAATTCTATGGAATGCATGCATAATAATTACATGAATTTAAACTATACATAAAATTCTAGCATTAAGTATTGATTTCCATTTTAAAATTTGGTAAATTAATAGCAATACATATACCTTACAAAAATTAGTGAAATATAAATCCACACTAAAAAAACTTTCATGGAAAAATTAAAGAGCTAGTTTCATGAAGTAAGTAGCTCACTTTTGTATGTAAATACATTTTATTTTTCAGAAAAATTTACTAAACATTTTAACTGGGTAGTTTGATTGATAGTAAGGCTAATGTTGCCAGTTCACAAGAGGGTCATGTTTGATAATAACATAATCACAACTGATAATAATTATAAAAGCAATCAACAAAAAGTAAACAGGTTATTAAATAAACCAGACTGAAAATGAATAATCAAACAGTAATTCATTTTCAATCAGGAACTATGCAAATCTCTAAAATCAAAAGTTTAAGATCATATATTGCTTGTTATATAGCAGACAAAACAACAACAGAAATTTAAGAAAGACCAGATTCACAACTTCTATGTAAAGGAATTCTTGGAATGAAAAGAATAATCAGGAAAAGACATATACTAAATAATGGCACTTTTCAGATCCAAGACTTACATGCAAGAAAAATAAATGAAATGAAAATATCTAATCGGACAAAAATAAAACTTAAAAAAAAAAAAATAACAAAAAACAACAGAAAATAGATAAAAAGTTTTAAAACAGAACATCCAAACATCATAAATCATTGAAATAAAATTTTTGAATGTTCTTCACTTTAATTGAAAACAGTGGAAGCAAAAAATCTATAGTGAGAAGCAGTTCATAAAGATTTTGAATCACATCACTGAATAAAAAGTCAAAGCACTATAACTTACATCATTTTTATTTCATCATGATTTTTATGGCTTTTTCTAAAACTAAAATTCACAATAGGCAATCATTTGACAATAATGAGGAAAATGTGGATCAGAAATTTCTGATCTGTACTTTTATCAAGGAGTGATTGCTTCTGTGTGACTTGTGATAAAAATATAACAAAGAATTAAGATGAATGAGTAAAAATTGGTTGCTCATGCTTCATCTACAAACAGTGCAACATATAATCAATTAATTTAACTTATAATTTGATTAAAAAAAGATTTAAGATAGGAATTCCTATGTTACAAATTATAATTTTAATTTAGCAATTTCAAAATATACAGTGATTAACAATAAAATATACAGTGATTAACAATAAAAATTTCTGGGTACCGTTGGGTGGTTTGGTATTATAGCAATCAAAATATTTTTTCAAACAAATTTTCATCATTATCAACATAGCCAGACATAACTTACATAATTTTGACTAAATTCTTCAATAGTTCAATGCATTGAAAAGTCAGACAGAAAATTCATAAAAGTTCCATATTCTCTCTTCTGGAAAATTCAGTTTTGTGAGTCAGTAAAAAAAATTGGACATGTCATCATTCATACAGCTGTTCAAATTTAAAACTTGTTGTAAGAAGGGGTATCTTCTTTTGTGTATTCCTTATGTTCTCAAGGGCCATTGATACACAGTTAACGAACAATGACACAACTGGCAATATTGTCTATTTTCACTACAATTGGGGGCACATTTGTCAACAAAAAATATTAAAAAAAGAAATGAAATTTAAAATTTAAGTAAATAAATTTGATTTTCAGAACTATGATTTTTGAATCTTAATTTAATTTAATCTTTCAGCTTTATCTAAATTTAGAATATGTATTTCAATATTGCTTCACAGCTGCCTTTAGTAGCAATTAGTCACATTGTCAAGTCACATCCCATATATAAAATTTATATTGTATCAAATTCAAGTATTTAATAGTTATCTCCCTTGAGAAATAATAATCTGTGTGAGCACAAATGGAGACACTCCCAACATTAAGTTACAAATTGGATTTGAAATGCCTTTATTCTCTAACTTAAAGCATTTTAATGATATCATGCTTATAAAAATCAAGTTATGATGTGTCATTTTTGTTATGCAAGAAACAAACAAAAATCAGATTATTTCAATATTTCATCATTCAGAATCATCTGATTCTTTTAACATGGAATAAAATAATTAGTTTTAAAATAATACTAATACTTTTGACAATTCTAAATTGGTTAATTTCAACTCACTAGTGGGTATGAAGAAGATCACTGGATATGTATTTTCAGAGGGCTCAGAAGACTGATAGATGCATCATGATTGATTTAGATTAGCCTCTTCTGACATTCTCTTCTCCTGGCCTCAGTGGCAGCTGGTTTTCCTTTAAAAAATTTCAGTTCTTTTATTGATATAGAATTTTCCGAGGTATTCTTCACAGTCCATGTGCTAAACCTGCTCCATCAATGGGAGTCAGTGCTTGATTATGAGGCTCTAAATGTATTGAGTCTTAACAAGCTTTAGGATCTTGATTTTTGTGAATGATATAATGTTTAAAAACCACCTTTGCTGGCTCTTAAAGTCTATGCTGATTCACATACAATTTATAAAATTTATATTGTGATTAACTACAAATAGATGAATAATTTAATAAAGGGAGGTAATTATAATTAGTCCAATATAGTTATCTCTCTTGAGAAATTAAACTGATCATTGGGGCACAAATGTAGACATCACTACTATTAGGTTACAAGCTTGGTTGAAAATTGCTTTGTGATAACAGAAAAATGCATACAAAAATCACACTATGTATAAAAAGCAAAATTTAAAACAGAATGGGCGAAAAAAATATTAATGTCAAGTTAAAAAAGAAATTCCTTTATATAAAACACAAAATAAATATTTAGTACGCCAAAAAATAAATCAAACCGTTTCCTGTATTCAAAAATGAAAGAAAGTTATCCTAAAAGAGAAAAAAAGGTTAATAGCAAATAAAGTAAACAATCAACTGAAAATCATGAAACCATTTCATAAACATTGATTACTGACAGAAACATAAATAACAACTAAATGAAATATCAGACTGTAAATCTTATAAAAGTGTTCATCACAGGATTTAAACATATCAAGACTGAAATCAGCAAAATTAAAACAAAAAAAAAATTGTGTATATATATATGAAATTGACAAAAAATGAAAACCAAAAAAAATTGTATATATATATATATATATATATATATTTGAAATTGATATCTTAAAATTCTGCTCATTTTATTTCAAAATGAATTTTGCAATTTAAAAAAAAATAACTTGAACTTACTGGGATCAAGCCATACATTTAAAGCATTTAAAAAAATTTACATGCAAACAAATATTTATTAAAAATACAAGATCATTTTTTAGATACTGTTCATCCTGCTGATAAGATAGCAACAGTGTTTGCACAAACATTGGCTCACTAGATGTGTTGTATCAGCTACTCCACATTGCAAGATTTGTTCCCTTGGTAAAAAACATTTCTATGAATGTTTTGAAGACAAGTTGTATAATCTAAGTATAAAATAAATGAAGACAACATTTTTATGTAAAAGAAAAGAAATTTTTATGTATATATATATGTAATCAATATCACAAAAAGGTAAATAGTTAAACCCCACTAAACCTTCTAAAAACAAACACACAAACAAACACAAAACTTCCAAAACAAACTTCACTCAGATGACATTAAATGAATAAACGAATGTGGGTGGGGTTAAATATCACACACAATAAAAACAATGATACTTGGGCTGAAATTTTATTTGCAAAAAGTTATTGTGGAAAAGTATTAAAAATTCACACACAAATATTTTTTCAATGACTAATTTTGATTTAAAAATTCAATTTTTTCAATTGTAAGAACAATCCTTATTCTAAAAAATTCACAAATATCTGTGAAAATAAAAAAAATTAAAATGTAAAATAGAGGAAAAACTTTGATGGTTAAAATTAACATTGGAAAAATTGACTTTAAAAGAAAACAATGAAAATATTTTAAAAAGAAAAAAAATTACTACTTCTATCCAATAATAGTTGTAACTTCTGTACATAAATTTCCAACTCTAATTTTAACTATTACATGCGATTATGGTAAGACTGAAAATTTCAATCAACTTTAAAAGAAAAAATTCAGTTTATAAAAATGCAATTTAATTTAAAAGAACAGTTTATAACTTCAGCCTCCACCAAGAAAGTAAAATAAGAAAGGGAACACAAAAAAGAAGGGAAATAAAAAAAAATGGAAAGAAGAAAAAAAATGAAAAAAATAAAAGAAAAACATAAGAGAGAAAAATGAAAAAATGAAAATAAAAAAAAGAAAAGAGTGCAGAGGTCTTCAAATTCAAAACTGAGAATACAAAAGTATATTTTATTGAAATGATTTCTTGTTTAGTATACTATGAATATATATCTGTTTGAATTCATGAAATTGTTTGTTTGTACTTGATCCTCCTCCAAAACTGATAAAGTTCAGAAGTGTTGCTAAAACACAACAAATAAGATTTTAGTCTGAATTTCCAAGATGAAGAAATAGAATAATTGGCTGATGTATTTGGACAAGTGTTCTCATGTTGGTTGTTATAGTCACAATTATTTGGCTTTTGTACACACTACATTTTTTTATAGTTTCAGTTTCTTTGTTTAATATCATGGGTTATTTAATACCAAAGCCATCCTTATGGAAGAACAGCAATGGTAACATTTAACCAATTGCTGGAAGGATAAGGGAGTACATACTTTTCCAAAGTAGTCTGATAGTATGTCTATTATGTTCACTTTCAGACTAAGAAAAATTAACATCAGAATATATTACTGTTGATGTTCTTGTTGATTTAATCAACTATTAATTTTATGAAATTCATTCAAGCTGATATTTTTAACAAAAAAGTTTTGACTGATGCATAACAGTCTGCACTTTTGCAGCAGAAGAAAAAGTCTTCAGAAAATATTAGCCTTCATCATCCATGTTTAACTCTTTGAACTCCTAAATTTAAATACTATTTTACAATAAACAATTATAAAATCAATTTGAAAAATTACAATTTTTGAAAGAGTGGAATGCTGAAGGGACCAAGCATTTTTTGTAATGGCTATATATGAATCTCAAATTGACCATGGCACTCCCACTAATAAAATGACCTTGTGTCAAATTTGACTTTGATGGAAGTTAGATAGATCCTTCATTTAAAGAAACTTGAGAAATGATAATTAGGTTGACTATAGGGAAAATTTAATAAAGAAAAAGATGGAAATATTTAGGATAAAAGAAAATTAATGTTGTAATTTTAAGATTATTGTAATTTTCAAATTAACTTTCAGGTCAAAGGAGATCACATCAGATATAATAAAAGGCTTAATATAGTAACAATTCACTGCCTTTCTTTTGATTGAATGTCAGGATAGCTTTAAACAAAGATGTCTGGACTCTAGAGAAAAGTTTGAATGTATATGAAGGAATTTACCCAACACTTCCAACATGGTCAGGATGAGAGACAAAGTTGATTTTTAAGTGAAGTGTTGCAGGTTTGAATTCAGTGTTTTGCTTTTCCTAAACTGACTACCATTCCAGTTTGCTCTACTATTTACTCATAGTTGGCAAATAGTTGGATTTACCTGATAAAAAATGGATTTATGGTTTTCCTAAGGGTATTAGTGTGAAGCAAAATGCATTTAGCCTCATCCAGGATTTGAATGAGTCACAAAACCCATTTCCTTTATTGATAACTGTTACATCAAGTACACCTCTATCTGTTTTTTATGTGTGTATGTAAATTGTGTGAATCAATTCAGAGGGTGTCCCAAGTCCATGGTGTCAATGATTTGCTGAAGATGGAAAACCTTTTCATGTTGAAAGGCCACACTGAAATTTGTTGTCAACTAAGATGCCTAATATTTTGATGGATCAGTATTTTTCTGTCCACTGTAAGCTTGATATTTTATGCTCAGGGAGTTTACGTCAGAAATTAATAATTAAACTAATAACAAATACAGTGACTTTCTTCGAATGACATCTTTAAACAAACATGAGATGTCAGTGCCTTTGTTTGAATGATTTTGTGCTTTTCTTTTTGTATATATTAGATCTCAGGTGCAGGTAATCAAGGGATTCAGGATTCAAAGAGTTGAATTCTATTATTTTGATTAAAAATGAACCAAAGGAAAGTTGATCGTAAACACCAAGTGTATTGGAATTTAACTAATTCCTGGTTTGGATGCTTAATGTGTGTTATTTATTACTAAATCTAATATTACTAATTAGCTGGAGATGGGTATAAACTATCGAAACATGAGAACATGGCAAATTCATTTTAGCAGCAATATGCTTCAAAATTAACAATTCACATTGTTAAGATTTTTTATCAAATGACTTAATTTTCATACCATGAAAACCAGGCATAAAACCAATGAATGCCAAAGTGGCCTTGCTTGTCTACCATTTTATAATTGGTAATTTTCTTTGTTACAGAATTGGGAGTGCTTTGATCAGGGCCATTTCCTTATGAATTAAAAATTGTTGATTAATTTTCAAGAAACTAGCATCAGATGAAAAATGGACATGAAAATCTTTGTTTATTTTAAATCTAATCTTTTGCAAAAGGTAAAATTTCCACAAAGAAAATTATATAAGATATAGGCATCTACTGGTTGGAGGGGGTACAAGCCCAGCCCCACTGGATCAGAACTGATCATAGGTGAGGAGAACTAAAAGTTAACCTTGTGGGTACTGGGAATTAAATGATTTTCCTTCATGAGTCCAATGCCTATCATGTAACAAGGTTGGTTGGATTTTATGTCATTTCAACACTTGTTGGTCATTTAATGTCAAAGCCTGTTGATACATATATATTGAATATACAAGATCTGTGAATTAATAGTTTTAACAAGTTTGAGCTCATTTGTTTGTACACAGTTAAATAGTTTCATGTATTGCTATTCAATTTAACATCAGTGATTAGTTTGAACACAGTTAAATGGTTAAATAGTTCTATTTGATTCATAGATGGAACCCTAACAGGTACTACCACTTTGGATCAGAGTGGAACTGAGAGTAATGGCAATGAAGAGGTACTTCACATTCCCCAAAACACCAGAACTGGATTCTCATCATCAGATGTAGTTTTGTGGCATATGAGGACACTTGTTGGAGGAGGGTCTTACTCCCTCTGCAGAGATGTAGTTGATATATTGACTGGCATCACATAATAGAATTGGCAGTAAGATACTCCAAATATATCCTTTTGCATCCACATTGAGACAAATGGCAATGGATGCCCATGCATACAAACAAAAGAAATAAAAGAGAAAAACGCACCTTAGCAAAAAAACAAATGTGTAAAAGAAATAAACAATCCCTTATTATGAAAAAATATTACTATGACTGTCTTTTTATCTTTTTATCATTTAGTGTAATTGGACTTTATTTAATCCAAATCAGTAAATTAATCTAATTCCCTTAACCATAAATAGGTACAAGTATTATGCTGTTGTAAGTATTCCTTGCTATTTTTACCTGTAGTCAGGACTGAACCTGCAACCTCCAGATGATTTCACTTTGAAGTTCATCAACCAACATTAATATCCATTATGCTACATGTCCTGCTGGACAATTCAGAGTGAGTTTTTGAGACTTAAAATCACATGATTTTATCAACACTCTGAATTACTATTTATTATGATCATGTATGATTTTTTTTTCTTAGCTTATAGTGTAATTTTTTTCCTTTTTTTTGAGCTAAAAGGTTTGGTTTGAAGTTCCTGAGTTTGATAAGAAACACCTGAAGAAGGCCAAAGGACACATTGACTGAAATGTGAATATAACAATAAAGAAAAAACAATAGTCCAATTACTCAAAATGATAAAAATTATCCAGCTTCAGTGAAAATATTTAGACAAATGTCTTAGGATAGTTATTGTATTTAATGCATGAAATATACAGTATTGTCCACATATGCACCCCTAACATTTTTTAATAAAAAGTTAATATTTTTCTTAGAAAAATATAGAATTTTATTCATTCTAATGGAAAATGGATATTATTAGATATTATTTATTGCCATATTCTACCTACTGTTCTTCAAGGAGAATGTAGTTTATTTAATGCCAAAGCCAAAGTTTGATATGCCATGAAACAAAGAAACCAAACCAAATTTTAGAACACAGAGACTACAACCAAGAAAAAAAAATCAAGCTTGCTTTGAAAATGTGCTTCTTCATAGGGGTATACTTATTTTTGGACATATTCCTATTTTTTTTACTGTTTCAGTGCTGGAGAATTTGGTAATAAATAATACCTTTATATATATGTTTCAGTAATTTAACATTTCACTTAAAATCATTAAATCATGGTATCTTTGGTTTAGAAGAAAATCTACTTTTTATAAAAACGTTTGTTGGGGGTGTACTTAGCGAGCAATACTGTATATACAAATATATTCACTATAATGGGAGAGAGTTAGTATTTTAAAGTAACAATAAGAGGCAAAATTTCAAAAACACACACTACTCCCCCCCAAAAAAAAAAACCCAAACAAAAAGCAAAATTAACAAATCAAAAACAATATTTTTTGAATTACCAAATTTTGTTTTTTTAAAATGGATGAAGGTTAAAAATAAGCAATGTTGTATTAGA
>CAUZXS010005978.1:0-67500 GCA_963585895.1 Sepioteuthis lessoniana
CCACCACATTATCTCAGTCTTCTAACCATGTCACTTCTTACGCCGGCCGGTGATCAACTAGTGGTTCGAGGGGGTAACGCACATTTCTTTACCTACACAAGAATACGACCGAGGGAACGGAGAAAATAGGACAAACGAACAAACACGAACAAAGCTTGGGGTTAACCAAGAGCAGAGGAAGGTATGCAACACTTTGCATTCCTGATAGCATATATGGACTAACGCTAGCGTGGGTTACTAGCGAAAATTCCACAAAGCTACTGGAATCAGACTCATCTTGACTCACTGTCGCTGGACCCTATCCCATGCTGCCTCGCCTCTCTGCTCCGGTGTCCGGTGTTGACTGCCCCTGTCCGTGGTTCCACGCCAACTCTCTGCTGCTCGCCTCTCTGCTGTCCAACACCAACTGCCCTCTGCCGGGTCGCGTCGTCAACGCCCGCCTGCTGTCCAGTGCCAACTGCCCTCCTCCGGGTCCCGTCGCCAACTCTCATTCGCGTTCCCTTACCACTTCCGGATACGGCGAGATTTCATGTCCAAGAATCCTTTGTCTGGTTTCGCGCCAAAACAGACTCGTCTGCTTTGGCGGCCCACCCACATAGTGCTACACTCAGCCTTCCTATTTTATCCCTAGCTGCTGAAAGAAGCAATGGGTTCATGCCTTCTCCAAGGGCATTAGTGCAAAGTAAATGCAAATAGCTTCAGCCAGAATTTGAACTTGGGTTGTTGATTCTTGTGCTGTTAATTTATATCACCCACACATGCACACGTGGCAGTGTTATGTTTTTTTTTTTTCCAGTCTTGCCTGCATATTGACTCATCCCATATTGTGTTTGTTTGGTTAAAACTGTATAAGCCTTGGCTCAACTCTAGTGAAAAAAGAATAACAAACCTGATAATAAAACTGTATGGCAATCTTTATTGATGACAATATCTCTGGATCCAACCATGGTGCGCCTTTTAGCATCTGATAGGGTCATATCTATGGGTTAAATAGAACTAACGGCATACTTATGCTAAACTGAATTGTTTGATATGAATGTTTTTTAACAATTAAACTGTACTTACATTTAAACTGCATGCTTATGCTAAACTGAATTATTTGAAATGAAACCGTTTTTAGCCATTGAAACTGTACTTACACTAAACTGATTTGTTTAATATAGTATTGTTTTGACATTTAACTGTGTGTAAACAAAATCTGTACTTGTACTAAACTGAATAGCTTGAAATAAAAATGCTTTTCACAATTAAACTGTACTTACATTTAAACTGTGTACTTATGCTAAACTGAATTGTTTGAAATAGAACTAGTTTCATAAAAATGGATTTGGCATTAAATAACCTACAAAGGTTGATATGCCATAAAACCCAAACAACCAACCAGCCAGCCATGATGCACCTTTGTAACACTTAGGATTTCAAGCATGTCTGTCTAATACTAGTAATTTGTAAGCGGTTAGGTGCAGTTCACAATCATTTTAAACAGGTAAGCACTTAATACTTGAGGAGATTCTCTGTGACATTATAGTAATTGAACTCTAGTCTTGCTATTACGTTGATGTTTGCCATACTTGTCTTAGTTTTTCTCCAAGTGCTTTATCAGTCTATATGACTTATGCCAGGTGATGGGGTTTCTGTGACCTAATTGGTAAGATGAACATATTGAACAGGTTCACAAAGAGGATGTGATTTCAAATCTCATATCGGATTCTCTCCCTTGATCCATACTGCTTGCTTAAGTGTCTTAATAGTCTCTGAGTATTGAAAAAAAAAAAAAAAGAAACAAAAATAAGATGAAAGATAAACTAGTCAAAAATTAGCAATGATTTTCAACTCTGCCAGAGATGCTTCCAAGGATCAGGATGTTAGTCCAAGTCTTGTCAGAAGCCATTTCTTTACTTCCATTCAATGATTCATTCCAAAAATACGCCTGCACACTCGCATAAGTCCCAAGTCTAATACTGAGAAAAATGTTTGAAAGATGAACTAATGAAAAATTAATGGTTGTTGACTATGCCAGACATGCTTCCAAGGATAGGGAATACAAGTTCCAGTCTTGTTAAGTTATTTCTTTATTTTCATTTTAGAAGTTATGCCACCTACAAATGTTTACGCACACCCAGGTACATCATAAGTTCTAAGTCTGATAAAAAAAGTTATTTAATTTATTGACCTTTTATGTTTTGTAATATTTAGGTGTGCATATGTATATAAAATACCGGTCCATCGGTCTAATGAATAGTCTTCACCAGTGGCCCAGGAGACCATAGTTTAATCCCAAGTCGAGTCATACCAAAGACTCAAAAAATGAGACTTGATTCCTTCTTGCTTAACACTTAGCATTTAAGGTATGGATTAAAGGTAAGTGAAGCAATCCAAGAAAAGGAGTAGTTCCCTCCTCTATACCTCGGTGTAGTAGCTATTGAAAAGAGAGCCTTCGAGTTAGTCTCGACAATAGTCATCAAATTTACTTTTACTTTATATATATTCATGGTGTGATAGTTATCACTATAGGAAATAGGCATGATGACCCAAGTTCAAACCCTATATAAGGCTATTTGCATTTCATATATAGTGCTAATACTCTTGGGAAAGGTATGAATTCAAATATTTTCCATCCTGCTATGGGTTAATAGTAGGGCAGAATGTTTTTTTTTTTTGTTTTTTTTTTTTCTTTAAAAACTTTGATATGACAACCATTCTAGGAGAAAGAAAACTCTGATTTCAAACCTGTTAAACTCTGCTGAAAAAATGGACCTTGCGTCACGTCCTGCTTGTGTGTAGGAGTTGGTTAATATCTATGTATACTTGTTCTTTCATCTCTGTGTAAACTTTGTACTATATCTTAACAATGAAATGATCCGAAACATCTGGTGTGTCACCACAATCAAATACATGTGCCACTCACCTCTTCAAAGAATTTATTCACACATGAATTAGCTAACAATATTTAAAATTTTCTGAACAATGTTTGTCTTGAAGCTCCTGATCTTTGTTGATGAAAATAATTAAAAAGGAATAACTTATGTATTCTCTCTTATGCGCATGTGCGCGCGCGCACACACACACACACACACAATAAAAAAAAGTATAAAAATGTTGGAGGACTTGGTTAGGTATGATAGACAATGTTTAGTTCCTCACTCTGGTGTTTAAAGCAGGTGTTGGGTAGGAACTGTGGTAAAAGTAAAGTTATTCACCACAAACTTTTCTAGTTTGAATACCATTTTGACCTTAGATATATTTCGTTACAGTGCCTAAAAGATAGAATGTGGGATGCTTTTTTTAAAAAATTTTTTTTATTCATATATATATAATATCCACCTCTGTCTGGTCATGGCACCAAGCTTTGACCATCTACCTAGTCAGTCATATACATGTATTGTGTGTGTATATGTATTTTTGTGTGTGTGTGTGTGTGTATATATATATATATATATATGTGTGTGTATATATATGTGCGTATTAGTGTGTGTCTATGTGTGTGTGTATGTATGTATATATATATATATATATATATATATATATATATATATATAGTAAATTTTCTTATGGTAATTCAATTTATAATATATAATTCCTCTCTTTCAAAATATATATCACTCTTTTATTTCTCATTTTCTTCCAAACAAGTCATGGCCAATTGATTTAAGATGGTTAAAATAAATTTGGTGCTTACGTGACAGTTGTCTTGGAGATCAGTGCTATTTTTTATCTTGCTCATTTGTACAGTTTCATACCCAATTTCCATATGTCGGAAGATTTTCTTTTATGTTATGGTCAGATGGTATTTAGCCAAAGATGTTACTATAAAAAGCTATGAAGACAAGCGTTCAGAGGGAATTAGTCAAAAAAAAAAAATTGATGAAAAAATGCTTCATCTTAGAACTGAAATAACCTTAATATCTTTGTAGGTCATTATTTTCTATTTCTGTTCAGAGTTTAAAAAAATGTCTCTCTGCTCAGTTCTGTTAAATATTTGACCTGCTAGGCTGCTTACACAGGCGACGTATATATAATGTGTGTGAAGACTTGTGTGAGATCAGCTTAGATGAGTTGATAGCAGAACAATGGTGCCCTAGTGTGCCACAGAATCTCTGGATAACACACCTCAGGTTTTAAATTCAGTTTTTCCTTTTTTTAGATTGGTTGCCATAACAAGAATAGTCTAGTTAATCCTATTTATTCTTTGTTGTGGGTAGAAGAGACTGATTCATACATTTCTCCGGGCATTAGTGTTATGTAATTACGGAATGATTTGTTTTTTTAATCATTTTTCGTTAATTATATTTTATCATTCGGTTTGGTTGGACTTTGAACTATTCAGCTTAGTGCAGGTGCACACATTAAGTACAGTTCACGCTCGCGTGCAGAGGATATGACAATCACAAATGTCATAATAAAAACTCCAGATAGGAAATGAGACTGGGGTGTGAATGACGTCATGCCTGAAAGCAAGGGGCTGAGATTTTTGGTGATTTTTGAAAAAGGCGTTAGTTGAGATTTGAATCTGGGCCGGGCCAGTCCACCTGGGGAGTTGACTGTGGGCGATGTAGGAACAGTCAGCATTGTAAAAATTGTCTCTCTGTCCTCGTGTCGAAAGACTAAAACTCAGGAAGTGAATAAACGTTTTGTACCTGAACAACGAGAGTCATCAGTGTTTCGGATTTCCCTGCATCTGGATATTTTACATATTCATATTTTGGCTATATTACATTAGCATATTATTACCGGACATTGGCCTAGCGATTAGAGTGTTCACCAATGGTCATACCAAAGACTCAAAAAATGGTACTTGATGCCTCCTTGCTTAACATTCAGCATTATAAGGTACGGATCAAGGGTGAAGTGGAGCAATCCAGGGAAGGATTAGCGCCCTCCCCTACACCTCAGTGTAGGGGAGGGCGCCATCGAAAAGGGAGCCTTCGGGTCACCCTCGACTATGGTCGCCAACTTACTTTTTACATTAGCATAAAGTCAAACTCAGGCTGCTTTGTCCTGGATTTGAACTTGAGTTCTGTTCTTGCATTGATATCCATATCATTAAATGAACATTAAGTTAAAAAAGCAATTTTTTTTTTTTTTTTTTTTTTTTTTTTTTAAATGCATACAAACTAATATGTAAATAATTGTTGGTATTATTTGTGTTTCTCTCTTGGAACTTTTAGTTGAAATAATGCAGATTTTCTTGGGCAACCAAGCTTTAAAAAAAAATTGTTTTAAACCTGTCTAAAAACTTGATTTAAACATACAAGTTTATTTTTAGCAGTGTTATATACATACATTTTTTACCAATATTATATACATTTATATCATAATGTCTATATGGATGTCATACATTTTTTTAGCAACATCATATACCTATCTTATAATTTTGACTGTATGAAAAAATACCCAAGATGATACAAATCAAAAAAAAAATATTCCACAAACTGATATCTGGGGAAAAAAAATTCTATAAGAAAGAAGATAAAAACATATATATATATTGCCATTTAATATAGGCAACTGTAGTGAATGGGCACCTGAATGCCCCCTTTTCAATAGCTACTTCTCAGAAGTATAGGGAAGGACACTACTCCTTTCCCTGGATTGTTCCACTTTACCCTTGATAGATACCTCATAATGCCGAGTGTTAAGCAAGGAGTTATCAATACCCTTTTTTTTTTTTTTTTTTTTTGAGTCTTTGGTATGACTCAACTTGGGATTGAACTCTGGTCTCTTGGGCTAATGGTGAACACTCTACCCACCAAATATATACTCTCATACATTTTTCTAAAAATATTATATGTATATAATATACATTTGTTTTAGCAATATTATATTTATATATATATGTATCAAAGATTTGTTTTGTCATGAATATGACTTTAAACTGCTGGCTCCAGTTCTGGAGTTTGTGGAATATGGAGTCTCTTTATCATTACTTTCAGATGCACTCTGACCCCATCTATGGGTCTAATATAACTGTTCAATCTTTTACTCTGGCTTATCATTATCAGTTATTTGAAACCATATAGCTCAATGCAAGTGATTTGTATTAGATAGGAATACTTTATAAGATTACTTTTGTTAAATAGCAATGCGCGAAACCATTTAACTGTGTGCAAGCAAATGATTGATATTAAATAGAATTATCAGTGTTTGGCAGTAAAGTTTGAGAAAAATTTAGCTGTGTGGGAAGAAGCTATTAATATCGAAATAGATAGGAGTACTAGATAAATAGAATTACTTTTGTTGAATAGCAATACATGAAACCATTTAATTGTGTGCAAATAAATGTGCTCTAACTTGTTTTAAAATACTTACCTACAAATTATTTACTTACAAATCATGTATGTACAAACAGGATTTGTAATTAAATGACCATCAATCACTGATGTGCCATTAAACCAAATAAAGTACATTTGTTTTAGCAATATCTCATATATACATACATACACACACACACACACAGACACACACACACACCTCATACATTTGTTTTTACCAATATTATATATGTATATATCATACATGTTTGTATGTATGTGTGTAATATATATATATATATATATGTGTGTGTGTGTATGTAATGTAGAAAAATTGATAACAGCGATCCACGTGGGAGGGAAGATTTATTGAGAAGTCTTTCCACTTGGATCATTGTTATCAATTTTTTTACATGTTGTTGGATTACAATCCTTTATTTACTTTTCATATATATATATATATATATATATATATATATATATATATATATACTCTCATACATTTGTTTTAGCAATATTATATTTTGTGTATATATTTCAATTTCATACCTATCTTATAATTTTGACTGTATGAAAAAAACCCAAGATGATACAAATCAAAAAAAAAAAAAAATTCCACAAACTGATATCTGGGGAAAAAAAATTCTATAAGAAAGAAGATAAAAACATATATACTGATTGAAAATAATCAAACAATAATGTAATGTCTAGTCAGAAGATAAATTGCCTCTGGAATTCCTTAAGCTAAAACATAAGAGTGCTCAATACACTAAGTAGATTACTTTTGGCTCTGTAGGTATTCTTGTGTGTGTTTGCTTTCTTTGTTTAATGGCATATCAACCTTTGTAGGTTATTTTATGCCAAAGCTATTCTCCAAGAAGAACAGTAGTGGTACTATTTAACCCATAGCTGGGAGGATAAGGGGGGTTCATACCTTTCCCAAGGCTATTTGCCTGAAAGTGAATGTAATAGCGCGACTAAAGTACGAACTCGCTTACTACGATTCCGCAGTCCATTGCTTTAACCATTACACTATGAGGACACCCCCCCCCTCTTGAGTGTGTGTGTGTGTGTGTATATATATATATATATATATATGATATGTCATAGATGTTTTTTTGCAATATTATACACAAACAATTTTTTAGTTACATATCCATAAATATGACTCCTTTCGCTAGTCATAACTTATATGTATTAGCCAAATGGAGCCTGTTGCTGAAGTTGGCATTTAATTGATTTTAATTTATTTATTCAGTGTTTATCAAAAAGAAATGTTAACACTACAATGGTAGCACTTTTATGATATGCTTTCAGAATGCCTTCACTTGTTTATCATCTCTGTCAACACCTCTTCAGAATCTTCTTCTGGATTTCTTTATAATATCAGTTTTGATTTTCTTTTAAAGTTGCTTCCATAGAAATGTTGACATTTTGTTAGCATTTTTTTTTTTCTCAATTGCCTCTGCTCTTTTCTTTCTTCTTTTTTTCTTTCCTCGCTCTATCTCTATTACTTTTCATCATTCTCTTCTTTCTGTGCCACTCACACCAACTTGAGCCCAGTCGACTGGGCTGTAGAATACACCGACTGCATCTCTGCTGACTGGTAAGACCCACCCCCAATGAGTGTACTGTCTATGACATTAAAGCATCTGATGGTGAGGCTTCAGCCTTGGATTTTTGGGGAATGCAGAGTATCCCTTCATTGCCATTGCTCCCAGGTCCACTCTGATCCAGAGTGGTAGCACCTGATAGGGTCATGTCTATGGGTCAAATTGAATAAACTATGTGTGCAAACAAATGACTGATGTTAAATTGTTTTTATCATTAAGGGTTTTCAGACTATTGTCTTCATCTTTATTGTTATTTCAACAATGTTTTTGCCGATATGTCCTCCGGCCTTCTTCAGATGTTTATCAAACTTAGGAACCTTCATGGAACTTTGAACTACGTCCTTTATTGAATCCACAGGGGCTGCCTGATCTGATTCTATTAGTCATGACCAGGTACAAGTGTCAAGTATTCCTGTATTGTTACTCGCCTGCAGTCAGGATTGAACCTGAAGAAGGTCGGAGGACATATTGGCCGAAATGTTGTGGAAATAACAATAAAGATGAAGACAATTGTCCAAAAACCCTTAATGATAAAAATCATTAAGCTTTGTCTCAGAAATTTAGACAACTAATGTTAAATTGTGACGGTTATATAGCAATACTTGAAACTAACCATGTTTATAAGGAGTGTCCTTGTGGTGTAATGGTTAAAGCAATGGACTGCGGAATCGTAGTATGCGAGTTCGTTCTCCAGTCGTGCTATTATGTTCACTTTCGGGCAAATACCCTTGGGAAAGGTATGAACCCCCTTATCCTCCCAGCTATGGGTTAAATAGTACTGTTCTTCTAGGAGAATGGCTTTGGCATTAAATAACCTAAAAAGAGTTGATATGCCATTAAACAAAGAAACCAAACCAAACCTAACCATGTTTATCTACAAAATGTGTTTACAAAATCACTTATTTTATGTGTGAAAAGATTTGGCATTGAATAACCTACAATGATTGATATGTCATAAAACCCAACCAAACTACACTACCTACTTTTGTCTTGTCCTTTCACTCTCTCTTAACGTGCGCACAGAGGGTAAAAATATGAACCCTTTTATCAGAGTACCTTTTATGATATTATTCTACCCAAAACATTCTCGTAGTACACGAGTTTGTACTCCAGTTGCGCTATTACGTTCACTTTCGGGCAAATACCCTTGGGAAAGGTATGAGCCCCCTTATCCTCCCAGTTATGGGTTAAATAGTACCACTACTGTTCTTCTAGGAGAATGGCTTTGGCATTAAATAACCTAAAAAGAGTTGATATGCCATTAAACAAAGAAACCAAACCAAAACATTCTGAGAATCTTTACCTGTTAGTCTCAATGATATCACTTGTGATTTTCTGATAAAGCTACTTTCAATTGAGGCTCACTTAGCATAATTATTCTTATTGTAGGAAATGGAATTAGCTACCTGTAATATAATAGCTGAGGGATTTCGGTTCATGCCTTTGGGTTTAGTTTGGCTGAGAACCTTTCGGCTCAGCACATGGGTTAGTTAGGTGCAAACATTGATGCAGGTGTTAACACGGGCGGACGAAGGTGTCACTCAGAGATGTCACAATAGTCCGACACGAAACGGGTGACGGAGTGCGAGAGACATCACACACCGGAAGCATGCAGAGGTTTGTGGAGAATTGAAAGAAAGTTAGGGAGTTGGAAACTAGACACCAAACGAGGAGGTTCGACTTTTGCGAGGTCGCCGAAGCAGGCGAATTTGCGCCCTATGGGTGCCGCATGAGATGGGGGCCAGATGAATAAGACAGCATAGCAAGATTGTGTCTCTCCTCCTTACGTCGAAACCTTTAACTCAAAGTTAATAAAAAGGTTTCTTACCTGAACAAGAAGTCGTTACATGTTTTCGAATTTCGAGATTCCTATGTTCTTTTTATGTTCTATTGTTATGAACATTATATGTCTATTTTGCACATGGCGTTAATTGTGGCTATGGAACATATCCAAGTTCAAGTCTTGAACAAAGCTCTTTGCATTTCACTTTGCACTAATGTTCTTGAAAAAGGCATGAATCCACTTGTTTTTTCTCCATATGGCTAAATGATAAGGCAGACTGGGTTATCGAGCTTTTTGTCTAGTAAATTCCTTTCATGGGTAAATTCAGAATTTAATCATAAGAGCTAAAGGATTATGGAATGCCTATCTTCATCTGATATGAGGAATTTACCAACCTGGGAAATTATTTTTTAAGTCGCACTTTAAAAATGATTTTCAAAATTGAATCATTTCTATACCCAGATAAACAAGGGACACCTGAAGCAGACCAGAGCATACAGTGGCTGAAACACTGTTACAAATAACAGCAATAGAGATGAAGACAACAGTCTGAAGAATAACACAAATATTACTCAAAGACTCATACTCAAAAATTCAGACAGATGAAAGCCAAGTTATTTGTCATTTACTTAGCTCGGTCAGTTGGGGCTTTAGAATCTGCTCACTGAGTGTCCTAGATAGAACACAAAGCTAATGGTGAGGCTGCAAATCTGGAGCTTTGGGGTATGCTGAGTATTCTTTCATTGCCATTACTCCCAAGTCAAATCTGGCTCAGAGTGATTGTTCCATTTATGGGTCAAATAGAACTATTTGGTCATTTACTATACATGAAACCATTTAACTGTATACAAACAAATGAGCTCGAACTCATTTAAAAATAAAGTTACCTACAAACTACTCACTTGGCATTAAATAACCATCAAAGGTTGATATACCATTAAACTAAATAAGCTTAGCTTAGTTTGGTACAAGGTCTGAAGTATTGGACACTCAGTGACAATCAATTAGTGAGTTTGAAATTCACTGAATGTCCAATACTCTGTGGTGGGGCATGACTCCCCCCTCTGCAGAAGTGTTGTTAATTTGACATTAAAGCATCTGATGGTGAGGCTCTAGCCCTGGAGCTTTGGGGAATGTGGACTACCTATTTCATTGACATTGATCTCAGCTCCTCCCTGACCTAGAGTGGTAACATCTAATAGGGTCCTATCTATTGGTCAAATAGAACTGTTTGACATTTAAACTGTGTGCAAATAAATGACTTAAGCTAAATTGAATGAATTGAAAAAGAACTGTTTGATCATTTAACTGTGTAAACAAATGACTGTTTGATTGAATTTTTAGCGATACTTCAAAATACTTTGAACCATTTAACTGTGAATGAGTAATGTTGAATAGAATTATTAGTGTTAAATAGCAATACTTGAAACTCTTTAACTGTGTCCCTAAGTTAAATTATTGGTATTGCATAGCAATACTTGGAACCATTTGACTGTGTACAATTAAATAAATCATGTTGAATTGAATAATTAGTGTTAAATAGCAATACTTGTAACCACTTCACTGTCTGCAAACAAATGATCAATAGTGAATAGTTTTTAGTGCTCGAGAGCAATAATTGAAACCACTTAACTGTGTGAAAACAAATTTGTCTAACTTGATTAAAATTGAAATTACCTATAATTTATTCACCTACAAATAATATGTATATGCACTTAACAAATGATTAATAGTAACTAGAATTGTGTTTGATAAAAATGCTAGAAACCATTTAACTGTATGTATCTCTCGTTCAAAAGAATGAGCTAAAGGCTCATTTAAAAATGTTATCTACAAAATGTTTACAAATCATAAATTCAATGTATATGCATAAACAGGATTTGGCATTGAATAACCTACAATGTTTGATATGCCATAAAACCAAACCAAATCCTATATATTTAATATATATGTATAAAGAGGATTTGACCTTAAATAACCTACAATGGTTGATATGCCATAAATCCCAACCTTTACAAATCTTAAATATTTAATATAAATGTATAAAAAGGATTTGGCATTAAATAACCTACAAGGGTTGATATGCAATAAAAGCCAACCAAATCATATATATTTGATATACATGTATAAAGAGGATAGGCCATAAATCCCATCCCAACCAAATCCTATATATCTAATATATATATGTATAAAGAGGATTTGGCATTAAATAACCTACAAGTGTTGATATGCCATAAATCCCAATCCAACTAAATCATATATATTCAATATATATGTATAAAGAGGGTTTGGCATTAAATAACCTCCAATGGTTGATATGCCATAAAACCAAACCAGATCAAATCATATATATATACAATATATATGTATAAAGAGGATTTGTCATTAAATAACATCCAGTGGTTGATATACCATAAAACCCAACCACAATAATGTTCTGCTAACCTTACTCACTAATTATTATGCCATGGGTGGTACTATAGTTTATTTATTTAAAAGTTAATAATGTTGAATTTTTCAACCTTACTTTTATTTTGTTTCCTAAGTACACAGGTAAGAAATGTTGTTTATTGTATTGATTGCTTTTGTTTTTCAGGTGAATTTCTGGGTACAAAGGGAGATTCTCAGCTGTCAAACTCTCAAGACAAGAGCAGAGGCCTTAGCTCACTTTATCAAAATAGCCAAGGTGAGTTCTATGTTTATCTTTTTCTATATATCTGGCCTCTTTTGTTCAAATAAATTCATATAACTACTACTTGCAAAGACAACAAGAGCAGTGCCACAACAAAGCTTTGCCCAGTCTGCTGGGGCTGTAGAATACACTGACTGCACCTCTGCAGAGGGGTATGACACCCCCCCCCCCACATAACGAGTGTCCTGGATATTACACTACACAATCTGATGGTGAGGTTCCAGCAATGCTGGAGCTTTGGGGAATACGGAGTACCCCTGAATTATTTCAAATAGAACTGTTTTTTGACATTAAAACTGTATTTACACTTAACTGAATTATTACATATAACTGCTTAAATAGTTTGAAAGAGAAATGTTTTTGACAATTAAACTGTGTACTTATGCTAAACTGAACTGTTTTCAATAGAACAGATTATTTGCATAAAAATGGATTTGGGGTTGGCATGGTTTCTTTTGGGGGGTTGAAACATCATTACCACTAACACAGTGCCCTTGTTTTTATTATACCACTAGATTTTGTTTGTGCCTTCTCAGCGTGACTTAA
The DNA here is from genome assembly GCA_963585895.1 of Sepioteuthis lessoniana. Taxonomy (NCBI): domain Eukaryota; kingdom Metazoa; phylum Mollusca; class Cephalopoda; order Myopsida; family Loliginidae; genus Sepioteuthis; species Sepioteuthis lessoniana. Next base: position 12,886 of record CAUZXS010005978.1, read on the forward strand.
AATATGCTGACTGTATTAGAAGGGGGTAACACACCCACCAGAAAATTGGTGTACTGAGTATGACTCTAAACTGCATCTGATAAGGATGCTGGTGAAGAATGTAATAATCCAGTGTATTGAGGTAAAAAGCAACAGTAATAAGATGGAGAACAAAAGAAAAGTAATAAGGAATAGTGTATGGATTTATAGTGGTCAGTAAAATAATAATGTATTTTTTTTTCTTTTTCAGAAATTACTAGATTTGAACAATTTGCATGCAGTCATGGCGGTAATTTCTGCACTACAGAGTGCAGCCATTTTCAGATTATCTAAGACATGGATGGTAAGTGATTGCTCTCTCTCTCTCTCTGCACCTCTGTTTGTGTGTGTCTTTCTCTCTCTGCACCTCTGTTTGCATCTTTCTCTCTCTGCACCTCTGTTTGCGTCTCTCTCTCTCTCTCTCTCTCTCTCTGCACCTCTGTTTGCATCTTTCTCTCTCTGCACCTCTGTTTGCGTCTCTCTCTCTCTCTCTCTCTCTCTCTCTGCACCTCTGTTTGCGTCTCTCTCTCTCTCTCTCTCTCTGCACCTCTGTTTGCGTCTCTCTCTCTCTGTGCACCTCTGTTTGCGTCTCTCTCTCTCTGTGCACCTCTGTTTGCGTCTCTCTCTCTCTGTGCACCTCTGTTTGCGTCTCTCTCTCTCTCTCTGTGCACCTCTGTTTGCGTCTCTCTCTCTCTCTCTCTCTGTGCACCTCTGTTTGCGTCTCTCTTTCTCTCTCTGCACCTCTGTTTGCGTCTCTCTTTCTCTCTCTGCACCTCTGTTTGCGTCTCTCTCTCTCTCTCTGTGCACCTCTGTTTTCCTCTCTCTCTCTCTCTCTCTCTGTGCACCTCTGTTTTCCTCTCTCTCTCTCTCTCTCTTTGTGCACCTCTGTTTGCGTCTCTCGTTCTCCCTCTACGTCTCTGTTTGCGTCTCTCATTCTCCCTCTACGCCTCTGTTTGCGTCTCTCGTTCTCCCTCTACGCCTCTGTTTGCGTCTCTCGTTCTCCCTCTACGCCTCTGTTTGCATCTCTCGTTCTCCCTCTACGTCTCTGTTTGCGTCTCTCGTTCTCTCTTTTTCTCTTCTCTCTCTCTCTCTCTTCACCTCTGTTTTCCACTCTTTCTCTCGGCACCCCTCTCTGTTCTCCTCTCTCTCAGCACCTCTGTTTGCCTCTTCTCTCTCTCTCTCTCTCTCAGCACCTCTGTTTGCTTCTTTTTCTCTCTCTCTCTCCGCACCTCTGTTTGCCTCTTTTTCTCTCTCTCTCTCCGCACCTCTGTTTGCCTCTTTTTCTCTCTCTCTCTCTCTCTCTCTCTCTCTCTCTCTCTCTCTCTCCGCACCTCTGTTTGCCTCTTTTTCTCTCTCTCTCTCTCTCCGCACCTCTGTTTGCCTCTTTTTCTCTCTCTCTCTCTCTCCGCACCTCTGTTTGCCTCTTTTTCTCTCTCTCTCTCTCTCTCTCTCTCTCTCTCTCTCTCTCTCTCCGCACCTCTGTTTGCCTCTTTCTCTCTCTCTCTCTCTCTCTCTCTCTCCACACCTCTGTTTGCCTCTCTCTCTCTCTCTCTCTCTGCACCTCTGTTTGCCTCTTTCTCTCTCTCTCTCTCTGCACCTCTGTTTGCCTCTCTCTCTCTCTCTCTCTCTCTCTCTCTCTCTCTGCACCTCTGTTTGCCTCTTTTTTTCTCTCTCTCTCTCCGCACCTCTGTTTGCCTCTTTTTCTCTCTCTCTCCGCACCTCTTCCCCACTGCACCTGTTTACCTCTCTCTCTAGTTCTGTTTCTCGTTCCCTCTCTCTTTTGTAATACCAAACTAATATATATATATATATATATATATATATATATATATATATATATATATATGTTATTCAATTAAAAACGTTCTCTATTAATGTAGGCTCTACATTTTTTGCAGTTTGTTTATAGCAAAAATTATTTTAATCATGTAAAAATATCTTTTAAGGTTATTCAAAATGGTACCAGATTAGAGTGCTCCTGGCTTGTACAGTGGTTTGTCATGAAAATTTTGTTATTTGAGAAGTGCAAACCAAGATCTGGCCCCTCTGATTTCTTGTTTAGTCCCCACAAAGAATTTGTGTGGGACAAACATTCTCAAGTGATGAAATGAAGAATGCCCTGAGCAAATGGCTAAAAACTCAGTTCAATGGTTTTTATGCTGATAGAATACAGAAACTTGTTTTTTTTTTTTTTCTGTTGGGATGAAGGATTTTAAACATGGAGATTATATTGAAATGGAAACTTTTTTTCATGGGTGAAATGTGAATCTTTTTTTTTTTTTTTTTTTTTTTATTTCAAAATTCACATTATTTATAATATAATATATAGTAAGTAAAGTTAGCGACCATAGTCGAGGGTGACCCGAAGGCTCCCTTTTCGATAGCTACTACACCAAGGTGTAGGGGAGGGCGCTACTCCATTCCCAGGATTGCTCCACTTTACCCTTGAACCGTACCTTATAATGCTGAGTGTTAAGCAAGGTGATATCAAGTACCATTTTTAAAGTCTTTGGTATGACTCGACCTGGGATTGAACCCAGGTCTCCCGGGCCATTGGCGAACACTCTAACCGCTGGGCCAATGTCCCGGTATAAAATATATATGTAATGTATATTCTTTTTTTTTTTTTTTTTTTTTTTTTTAATTTAAATATCTCCTTTTACTTTCAGATGCTGTCTAAGAAGGACAAATCATCCTATGAAAAAATTGCAGATCTGTTTTCGGAGAACAACAATCGACAAAAACTAAGAGATTATATGGATCATGTCAAATTACCGTGCATCCCTTATTTGGGTAAAAATTAATATCTTTCTCTCTTTTTACAAACTCTTCTGTCATACTTTGTACCCATTAGATATATGGGGGGGTATCCTTATGGTGTAATGGCTAAAACGCTGGACTGCAGGATCATAGTGAGTGAGTTTGAACTCCAATCGCGTTATTATGTTCACTTTCGGACAAATACCCTTGAAAAAGGTATGAACCCTCTTATCTATCCAGCTATGGGTTAAATAGCAACACTGCTGTTCTTCTAGAAGGATGGTTTTGGTATTAAATAACCTATGAAAGTTGATATGCCATTAAACAAAACAAAACAAACCAAACCATTACATATATATTGTTATCCACAGACACTGTTTTGTTGTATCACAACTCTTCCGTTTGGCTAGACATATAAGATGCTTCAAGCTTGGATTGAAACCCAGCTGACTTTATGAAGCTAGTAAGATATATATTTTCTCTTCAGCTATGGCTGAATAAGGCAGACTGGGTCTTTAATTTTGGTATGGCAACTAGTCTAGGTGAGGGAAAACTCTGAATTCAAACTACTTGTAGACCTGGAGAGGGATGGGCTCTGCAAGGCTATTAATGAGCAAGATCAGCTACATCAGATGCCCTCACACAACCAAACTAGGTTATAAAACTAGTGAGAGACAAATGAACTAATTGATGTTTACTATAAGATTCTGGACACGGCAACACGAGTTCAGATCCTGGACGAGACTGATTGCATTTCACATAGCACCAATACCCTTGGGAAAGGTATGAATCCAATTATTCTTCCTCCAGCTATGGGTAAATAGTAGGACAGACTAAGTTCTTCAGCCTTGGTGAGGCAACTATTCTAGGAGAAGGAAAAGTCTGAATTCAAACCTGTTAAACTCCGCTTAAAAAATTTACCTTGTGTCATATCCTGCCTGAGCGGAGAGGTTGGTAAATAAGATAAGATTCTGTTTCTACCCTTACACGGCAAAATTTACTCCTTTTCATTATTGTTTTGGATAACTTATTTATTTAAGATTTTGATATTTCCTATCATATCTCTAAGATTTTTAGGTCTATAATATGCTTGTGAACTTAGATTTAGAAACATCTTTTAATTTGGGTTTTATTTTTAGGATTTCTAAGTACTTCTTAATAATTTATGCTAATGGAGGAAGGGTATTATTGAATGTCGTTACCAAGATGATATGGTTTAAATTCTTTTTTTATGTTGATAGAAGAGCTTCATTTCTTGTATTGATGATGCCTCAGTAATTTTGATATTCAATAGATTTTTGGTTGAAGCCATGTGCTGTAAAATCTAATTTCAATTTGTTGATAGCCTAGTTAGCTGGGGCTGTAGAATATGCTAACTTCATCTCTGCAGAGGGGTAAGATCAGAGGTGGAGAGAGAGAGAGACGCAAACAGAGGTGCAGAGAGAGACGCCAACAGAGGGGCAGAGAGAGACACAAACAAGTGTCCTGTATATGACCTGAATCCATCTGGTGTGGAAGCTACAGTCCTGGAGCTTTGAGAGATGTGTACCTCTTTATTGCCATTACTGTCAGGTTTACTCAGACCCTTGAGTGCTAGTACCTATTTGTCTCTCATTGATAGGTCAAATAGAGCTATTTAATCATTTACTATATTTGAAACCATTTAACTGTGCTAAAAAATGATTACTATTAAATAGTATTGCTTGAAATTATTTAACTGTGTGCAAACAAATGAGCTCTGGCTCATTTGAAAATGTTACTGAACTATTTGCTTACAAATGTTTAATACATATGTATAAACAGGATTTGGCATTAAATAACCTGCAAGGGTTGATTTACCTTAAAACACAGCAAACCAACTAAGACATGCTAGGTACTACTGGAGAAACAAGGACAAATTCATAAGCAACATTTTTTTTATGGACTCCTACTGATCTACATGTTGGCTGAGCCACAAAAACTTCTCTTAATCAACTCTGTGCAGACATTGGGTGCCTTCAAGATGACTTACCAGGGGTGATAGAGATGGATGGCGAGATAGTCAAAGGAATTTGTGCTCTCAGGTGGATGATGATGATGATGATGATGATAAATCTTCATTTTTTTGTGAATATGCTAGACTAATCTTAAGATGCTTGTGGTGGGAAGATTTGAAGAGGAGATAATTATGTTTATCCGGGTCTTCTATATAATACTGTTTGGAGTTAATTATTTTATATATATATATGTTGTAAAAAGAAGGAAATGGAAAGATCAATGCATATAAACGGATGAGAAAAAAATTCATTAATAAGTATTAGTGTAAGATGAATGAAATCATCTAAGATATGCAATCACAAAAATTTCAGTTAGAAAGTATTTTTTTAAGATTCTTAATTCCTGCCCTGAAGATGTCCTCAAATACTTTCTACTTAAAATTTTCATAATTTCACATTTTGGACCTAAACTAATATTTGGTAATAAATTTTTTTCTCATCAATTTATATGTATTGTACTTTCTGTTTTCTTCTTTTTACCACATATCTGTCTGATTAAACTTCATATTTCTGCCCCCTCCCCTCCTCCCCAGGAAGGTGGGTTTAAGCACTCTGGTGAAGGAGTATGTTCTTCTAATGAATTGAGCATTTTGATTTCTGATAGCTCAAAGATGTAAATAAAATGAAATTTGATGCTTTAATTCCTGAGCTGACGTTGAGTCGCAGGTATGCCTTAGGGGTATGTCATCAGCCTGACATAAAGTTCGGTGGGTTTTGATCCTGGCTTGGATCATCTCACATGACTAGTTACACTGAAGAGTTGCGATATAAAAAAAAAAACAATCTGTCGATCACTCACACGCACACATATATATTCTTCAATCCAGTAATTCTGGAGTAGGAAACAATTCCATCAGGCCAATTAAATCATAAAGGCTGTATTCATTATTTCCATGTTGGATCTGAAGAAGTCCTATTAAGTTTTAATTGGAGTTATTGATTCATATCAATGCTCTTAGCTGGATGGAAATAAATTTATAATCCTAATGTGACCGAATTTTAATTTTTCTTGAAGGTGTGTATGTAAAATAAATATATATATATATATATATATATATATATATATATATATATATATATATATATATATATATATATATAAAATTAAATAACTGACTGAATAATAGCACTTACAGTAAGGGAAAAAAAAACTACCAGTAATTTGAAGATAAAAATATACAACAAATCACTGTCTAGGAGAAAAAAAAATATATATATATAGGAAAAAAAAAGAAAAGGCCAACCTTGTCACACCAATTGAAAAAAAATCAACAGATACACAATCGATTGGTCAAAAGAAAAAAAACCCACCGTAAATTGCTGCTAAGCTACAAGTACAAAAAGTGCTCCATACTAAGTAGAGCAAAATAGTTGCAAAAATTATTTTGTGAGTCAGGAACTAACCTACTACAGTTTCGCCTAATCCTGACTTAGGATTAGGTACCCTGATGAGCCGCTTAGGCGAAACTGTAGTAGGGTAGTTTCTGACTCACAAAATAATTTTTGTAACATATATATGATTTTTTAAAAATATTTATAAAGTGTGCTTATTATTTGTAGTAAGAACTTATATAGATTTAAGTTAGGATAGCAGAGCCACATTGGTGACTGTCAGTGTCTTGCCCATGTGATCATCAGACAAAAGGCATGAACCCTAGAATCCCCCTTGCCTAGTTGACTGGGGCTAACAAGTGTCCTGAATATGACTGTAAACAATTTGATGGTAAGACTCCAGTAATGCTGGAGCTTTGGGGAATCCAGAGTACCTCTTTAGTGTCATCGCTCCCAGTTTCTGTCTGTCTTGAAGTGGTAGCACCTATGGGTTAAATAGAACTAAGGTGTGTATTTATGCTAAACTGAATTATTTGAAGTAAAACTGTTTTGCCATTTAACTGTGTGTAGATAAATGACTGATGTTTTATTTAATTATTAGTGATATAAACTACATACAGCAGCTCTGAGGATATGGGGTGTAGCCCTGAGGACCTGTTGGAAGCGATGAACGATAAGGATGGGTGGCGAGAGAGGGTCAGGGATATCCGTGCTGATGGCACGACAAGATGATGATATTAGTGATATATAGCAATAATTGGAACCATTTAACTTTGTTGCCTAAACTGAATTGTTTGATATAGAACTATTTTTATATCTAGCTGTGTGTAAACGAAAAACTGTCCTGATACTAAACTGAATTGTTTGGAATAGAACTGTTTATATGTATAAAAATTGATTTGACATTAATAACCTACAATGGTTGATATGCCTTCAAACCAAACCAAACTAAACCCTAAATCACCACCCCCTGTCAGTTATAGTTTTAAATAGTACCACTACTGTTCTTCTACAAGGATGACTTTGGCATTAAATAACCTACAAAGATTGATATCCCATTAAACAAAGAAACCAAATTTAATTTTTTTATCTAATTTTTTTTATTCAAAGTTTTTTTAAGTTTTTTTATTTAGATTCTTTACTTTTTAATTTTTTTTTTTTTTTTTTTTTTTTTTTTTTTTTTTTTTTTTTTTCAATTTGTTTAATTTTTATTTGATATTTTATTTCTTATCTAATTTTTACTTAATTTTTAATTTTGTTTTTGTTACAGGTCTCTATTTGACAGATTTGATCTACATCGACGTTGCTCACCCTCATTCTGGTGGCCTGGAGAGTCAGCCACGACGGATACAAATGAACAACATCCTCAGAGTCATAGCAGACTTTCAACAGTCTAAATATGGTAAGTACTTGTCTCAGTTTGAATAGTGTATTCTTCCTCTGGCTTTGGCCGCTTAGAAAATACTTCCCACGTCTTTTTTTTTTTTTTTTTTTTTTTTTTTTTTTTTTTTTTTTTGCGTCAATGTTAAAACTTTCATTCCCTCTAATGATTTACAGTAACATAACAAATATTGATAGCATTTATAGGAATTAATTACAGATAATTTTGCTATAGAAATGTATTACAAATTATTATCTTTGTTACTTGTAATATTATGAAGTAGGATTTAATTATGTAACCCTTATTCTCCCACCCAGGTATGGGTTAGATAGTATCACTACTGTTCTTTAGCCCAGTCGGCTGGGGCTGTAGAATACACTGACTACTTCTCTGCAGAGGGGTAAGGATGAGTGTCCTGGATATGACACTAAACAATCTGATGGTGAGGTTCCAGCAGTGCTCGAGCTTTGGGGAATGCAGAGTACCCCTTCATTGCCATTGCTCCCAGGTCCACTGTGGCCCGGAGTGGTAGCACCTGATAGGGCCCTATCTATGGGTTAAATAGAACAGCATACTTATGCTAAAATGAATTGAGTAAACTGAATAGCTTGAAATAGAAACGTTTTTGACAATTAAACTGTACTTAGATTTAAACTGCGTGCTTATGCTTAACGGAATTATTTCAAATAGAACTGTTTTTCGACATTAAAACTGTATTTACACTTAACTGAATTATTACATATAACTGCTTAAATAGTTTGAAATGGAAATGTTTTTGACAATTAAACTGTGTACTTATGCTAAACTGAACTGTTTTCAATAGAACAGATTATTTGCATAAAAATGGATTTGGCGTTAAATAACCTACAAAGGTTGATATGCCATAAAACCAACCAAACCACTACTGTTCTTCTGTAAGGATGGCTTTTGCATTAAAAATCCTGCAAAGGTTGATATGCCCTTACACAAAGTCATTTATATAACTCAAAACTTTTATTCACCCTAATGAGATATATATATATATATATATATATATATATATATATACGCACACGCGTTTATTATTTATGTATCATATGCAGGGTGCAATGATTCAATTGTCTTCTAAATTATGCAGAAATGGAAATAACTCATTTTGACTGATATATTTACCAAAATTACATGAAAACATCTTGAAATACTGCTGATTTAATTTCTTCAAAGAAATAGCCATTGGCTTCAACCATGGCAACCAGACAACTTTGGAATCTTCTGCAAGCCTTTCCAATGGTCTCCTTGTTTAAACTGGTAAATGTGCTGCTGTTATCCTTGCTTTCAGTTCATATTTGGTGTTGCCCAAAGTTTTGTTGGTGTCACCTTCACCTGTGCCTCACGCATATTAATCAAGGGGATTGCAATCTAGGAAGTTAGATGGCCAGATATTAGGGGATCTGGTTGCAGAAATTTTCTTACTGCCAAGACTGGTTTCTCTTGCTTGTGTGACATGGCACAGTCCGATTGTCAGATATAGGGTCTTCCAGTAGCCACCCTCTTGATCTAGGGAATGTTTACCTCCTCCAGGCACTTGATGTAGGCCTCTTTGTTGAAACTAAGGCCATATCACAAGATGAATGGGGGCATAACATCACAATCGCTAGTAACCACCCTAAACACCATGATATGGACTGAGTGTATGGTTTTCATCAATAGGAATATCTTCATATTTACACCTTACACATCACTGAATAAGTCCTGGGCCTAACAAATAAAACAACAACTTTTAGGCAAAATTCAACTGGATTCATCAACATAGTCTCCTTCTAGGGTGATACACTAATTCAAACACTTCTCTAACAACTCGATGCTTTTTTTGTTGGATAATTTGTCTTTGGCTTCAAAATATGCCTCAGATTCCGATATTGCTTCATTGGAGCCAAATCTCTTTCCCTGGTGCATTTTTTGAGGTTTGCAAACAGCCAGTAGTCGCTGTGGGCCAGGTCTGGAGAATAGGGTGATGTAGAAGTAATTCAAAGTGCATTTCATGTAGTTTTGCTATCGTTGCGATCAACTTGTGCATTGTCTTGGTGAAAGAGCACTTTTCCATCTTCATTTGTGGCTGTTTTTTGGCGATTTCTTCCTTTAAACACATCAGTAATGCTATATAATATTCGCTATTGATGGTTCTTCCTTATTTAAGGTAATCATTGAACAAAATACCTTGCACATCCCTGGCTAAAACCTTGCCTGCTGATGTTAGCGCTTTTGGTCACTTTGGATGGCTTTCCCCTGCTGGTTTCCACACAGCTGACTGCCAATTTGACTCTGGAGTGAAGTGGTGGATCCATGTTTCATCCCTTGTCACAAATTTATGCAAAAATTCCTTTTTGTTGCATTGAAATAGTTGCAAACATTGCTCTGAGTTTTTGACGCATTGTTGTTTTTGATCAACTGTGCAAAATGGTGAATACACTTCCTTCTGATATCTTCAATTCCTCTGCTATCTCATGCAACGTCAATTTATGATCGACCAAAGCAAGTTATTGGAGTTTTTTGTTGTTTTCGGTGAAAACTGGCAATTTTGGTTGACCTGAGTGTTCAACATCATTTGTGTCTGTATGACTGAAGTCAGCAAACTACCTCTTAACCGTTGTTTCCGATGGAGCAGAGTCCGAATAACACTTATCAAGCCATTGCTTAGCTTGAACAGTATTTTTTTCCCATCAGAAAGCAATGCTTTATTAACACACAAAATTCAGAATTTTACATTGTTTTGAAAATTTGCAACAGTATGGTAAAGTTGGTGATCTTAGCCGAGGGTGACCCAAAGGCTCCCTTTTCAATAGCTACTACACTGAGGTGTAGGAGAGGCCACTACCCCTTTCCTTGGATTGCTCCACTTTACTCTTGATTCTTACCTTATAATGCTGAGTGCTAAGCAAGGTGGCATCAAGTATCATTTTTTGAGTCTTTGGTATGACTCGACCTGGTATTGAACCCCAGTTTCCCAGACCATTGGTGAACACTCTACTCATTAGGCCAATAATTGTAATTTGTAAATTGATTATCTGATTAGGCTCAAATTTTGACACGTTCCATTTGAAGGTTAGTACTTTATGAAAATCGTATGGATTTTTATTAGTGGCATTATCTATATGTTAGGCCCAGGATTTATTGAGTGATGTGTTAAATCATTTGAAATTTTTGTATTGGAGCTTCCAGTATGAATGCCATGCAGTTTGCAAATTTCTGCATATATGAATTGTATCATAATGCTGCTTTATGCATAAACAATGCCCAACTGACTCAAGTTTACTACAGAGTAGACAAAACTTGAAACAAATGAAGCACACAAATTAAACTAGTGACAAATTACTCATTGCACCTTGTGTATGTTTGTGTGTAATAAATATATATATCTCTATATAGTCATCCACAGACAGATCTGTTTCGTTCTATCAGAACTCATCAGTGTGGTTAGACATATTAGCTTCCCGTAGCTGGAATCGAAACCTGGTTGACTCAAATGCCAATCCAAGCTTCTCACCCTTCGGCCATGAGGAGCCAGTAGCAGTGAAGTAAATTTTAAACGGTTATGAATCACAATTACTATTGTTTACATACATCCGTTTAACGGCTACCGAGACCTCAATTCATATATGAAGAGACTTGCAATAAATGTTAATGGCAACACGATTACTTCATTCACCAGAGAACTCAACCCTGCAGGGGCAGGGGAGTATATATCTCTATAGTCATCCACAGACAGATCTGTTTCATTCTATCTATCTATAATAACTTTCAGTAGGTCATACATCATAACTTCTAAAAAAGAAGCTTTTTTTCTGTCACATTTTGTTAGAGAACTCCATGACAAAGCATGCAATTAAGCTGAATAAAGTAAAAGGTAGTAGATGACTAAGAAAAAATTCATAAGAGGTGGTGTGAAAAAGAAAATGACAAAAGCCGTTTATCTAGAAGGATTGATAAAGTTTCTTGTTTTTCTTGGATATTCATATATATATAGTCAATGTGGGTAGACACGTAGGACGCTTGAAGCTGGGATAGAAACCTGCCCAACTTTATGTTAGACTTAGTATCTTACCGCTCAGTCTGCAGGTGACATACATCAGCTTTGGAATTATAAGACATTATGTAGTAGCTTTTGTTTGCTTGCATCTTGCTGTACTGGATACCAGAGTGCTCAATTTATTCAAAGAGCTTTGCATTATGTGGGTGGCAGCTGTTAATTCCTTAGCCAAAGTGTTCACATGGGGAGGGCGTGTATGTATGTGTGTGTGTATTATATATATTTCTGAGTGAACGAGAGAATAAATATAAGACAGAAAAGAAAACAAATATGTTAAAATCTGGACATGTTTTGCTATTTATTATAGCATTATCAATTTTAACATCTGTTTTCTTTTCTTTCCTAATTGTCTTAAGTTTATTCTCTCTCATATATATATATATATACACGCACACACACACACAGATTGCCCAAGTCAGCTGGGGCTGTAGAATACACTGACTGCACCTCTGCAGAGGGGTAAGACCCCCCCCCAACGAGTGTCCTGGATATGACACTAAACAATCTGATGGTGAGGTTCCAGCAATGCTGGAGCTTTGGGGAATGCGGAGTACCCCTTCATTGCCATTGCTCCCAGGTCCACTCTGGCTTGGAGTAGTAGCACCTGATAGGGCCCTATCTATGGGTTAAATAGAACTAACAGCATACTTATGCTAAACTGAATTGAGTAAACTGAATAGCTTGAAATAGAAATGTTTTTGACAATTAAACCGTACTTACACTTAAACTGCGTGCTTATGCTTAACTGAATTATTTCAAATAGAACTGTTTTTCGACATTAAAACTGTATTTACACTTAACTGAATTGTTACATATAACTGCTTGAATAGTTTGAAATGGAAATGTTTTTGACAATTAAACTGTGTACTTATGCTAAACTGAATTGTTTTAAATAGAACAGATTATTTACATAAAAATGGATTTGGCGTTAAATAACCTACAAATGTTGATATGCCATAAAACCCACCAAACCAAACCACGCACACAGAGGAAGTACTAAGAGCATATATAGAAATTCATTAGAAATGATTTTACTATAGAAATGCATTACAAATAATTTTCATGCTAGCTCTTTATATCCTGTGATGAATGCCTACTTTAATTCCTGACCATAGACAATCCTTTTCTACTTTTTTGTTTTTTTGCTCCTTATTTCAATAAATTCCTGAGGAATCCAAGTGGACGAGGGGTTCAAAGATTTTGGAAAAACAGTCTAAAAATCTGATTTTGAAAAGGAACCATATTTTTTCCTTCAAAGTCAAGTTATACTTAGTTTTTATAACACAACTTGATAAGAAAAAAAAAAAGTTTAAAGTAATGTAGAATTTTAAGGCATATTTTATTTTTAAGATGCTAAAATTAATGATATCATATATATATATATATATATATATATATATATATACACACACATACAGGCAGTTTAACAGAGAAATCAAAAGTACACATTAATGTTGCCAACTCAGCTGGAGCTGAAGAATACACCGACTGCACCTATGCATAGGGGTAAATCACCCCCCTACGAGTGTCCTGGATATAACACTAAACAATCTGATGGTTAGGTTCCAGTGATGCTGGAGCTTTGGGGAAGGCAGAGTACCACTTCATTGCCATCACTCCCAGATCCACTCTGGCTTGGAGTGTTAGCACCTGATAGGGCCCTATTTATGGGTTAAATAGAACTAAATTGTACTTATGCTAAACTGAATTGTTTGAAATAGAACTGATTATTTGTATGAAAATGGATTTGGCATTAGATAACCTACAAAGGTTGATATGCCATAAAACTCAATCAACCAACTATACATTGATGTATTCACAATTAGACTGTGCTACATTTTGTAGAAGCTTGTGAGAGGCACTTACGGCACTAGACCATGCGTCTAGTTTAAGCCGCAAACTGGCATACGTGCCCGGACCCACATTTGGGTTCGTGAAACTGCTTGCCTCATCAGGCTCACATTGCACTAAGTGAGCCGATGAGCAGCACAGACAAGCAGGGTTCGAGTCTCGGCTCGTTCCCGACCTCCCCTCCCCTTTATCCCCACTTTAATCGGCCTTCGGGCTTTTGACCTTGTGTCAAGTCGTGTCTGGTGGGAGGCAGCGACAAATACTTGGCACGTAGTAAAGCAGTTATTGCCTTAGGAAATGAATTTGGCAACCAGTGGTCAAACCCTAGTGTTGTATAGCAGAGAAAGATGACCACACTGTATAAGTCATTGTTTTTCTTTTATTACTCAAAATGTATGGATGTGTAGTGTATTGAGGGTCAAAGGCAGCTGAGCTGCACACACAGGGGATGAAATATGAGTTTTCTCTTCCTTCTGTTTGAGTTGAGATCTTTCTGATTATATTATTATATAATAACCTGGACACCTACAAAAATTCTCATGGTCACACCTCCAGACTGCTGCCTACACAGTGCACGTGATCACGCTTTCTTCTAGCTTTTGGAAGAACACTTATGCAACTTATTTGGCATTTCTGCCGAGAATACTTGCGTCCTGTTTACTTAAGGTACCAGGTGCATTTCCTGTTATTTTTCCTCCCAGTATCCGACTTCCACAGCGACATCAGCAGATGTCAAAGAGGTCTTCAAATCAATATCCAACACAAGACGAGGTTGTTTGCATCTCACACAGCACTAATACTCTTGGGAAAAGTATGATACCAACTATTTTCCTATCTAAACAGGAGGGCAGACTGAGCTATTTAGCTTTGGTATGGCAACGGATCAAGGTGAAGGAAAACTCTGAATTCAAACTAGATATACCCCACTTTGAAATTGACCTTAGGGCACCTAGACTACCTAACTTTCACGAGTGAGTCAGTATCATTGGGTGTCCCATTCACATGGCCTTGTACCATATCTAAGCAAAAAGCTTAGTAAATTACTAAAATTGACCTTGTTTTATATCCATCTGGAGTTGGGTGAGGTCTTTTAATCTGAAGAAGGTTCTAATAATAGATGTAATCAGAATAAGAAATTAACAAATTATTTGTCTTACTAAAATAATCATTCATGTTTAATTAAATGTTACTAATTAGTTTTATAGGTAGTTCTTCAAACTGGAGTTGTAAAATAATTATGAAACATTATTGGTTAGTCGACTAACCATCCAGACCCCACATCAGTGTTTAAATCAATTAATCTCTTTTGTGTCACTCCCTTGAATTCAAAAACATTTCTGTCAAATTTTTGAGAAGTCTTTTTGTAGTACAATAATATCTTTCTAAGATGACATTAGAAATTTGGTAAATCTCTTTTCTGTTATTTGGATTAAAATTTTTATAACGACAATTCCCCCACTCTTTTTTTAGGTCTTTTTTTTTTTTTTTTTTTTTTTTTTTTTAAATCATTGATTCTGAAATTTAGAAAAATGAAATATCATAAATAATTAATGTATTACTCCAAATTTTTTCACAACAAAAATGAACTTACCCCTAATTTTTGTCTATGTGAGCCTGTAAAAATTTCTTCTATATTTCTTGTTTTTGAGGCGAAAAATTGATCTTAAAAAGTGGTTCATTACATAAGTGTATACATTTGTTTGTTTGTTACACTATACCTTTGATCCAAGTCTTGATCTCTTTCCCAGTATAAACAGGTACTTCAGTTAGTATAGGATATATAAAAAGTGAAATAGCATCTTTTCTAATTAGAACATTGTCTTAAACAGTAAGTTTGCTTTTCAAGTGGAACTTAGTTGTAAAAAAAAAAAAAAAAATTTTCTTTTTTTTTTTTTTCCTTCAACCTAATGAATAAACATTTTGCTCCTCTCTGTATACCTCTCTTCTGCAGATATAGCTGAAAAGGAGATCTTAACAGCAAATATTATCAATACACCTATACTAATTGAATTTAACACCAGTTGTAACTGTTGGCTTTTAGTGGGGAGTTCAGTGACAGAAAGTTCCATTACTTTGCCTAATAATAAAAAGAAGAAGACTTGGAACAATCCCAAAGAATCTGATAAAAAGTACTGAAGATCTGGGGAAAGATTGGAACCATTCAGACTACAGCACTGTTTTAAGCAGCAGCAATACTGAGGAAAGTCCTGATGAGACTTCAGTGAAAGCCATCAGTTACTACTGGTAAGAAATTTGTATAAAGCATGTTTTTTGGTGATGATAAAAGATAATGATGATATGAAAAATAAAATAACAAGAATATAAGAGGATACTAATAAGAAAATAGAATAAGTATTAGAAGATAATATCTAAGATAAGTGGTTAGAAAATAAACAATGATAATGACAACAGAATAAAAACATGTCCATTATTATTGTAACATAAATTGCTAATTTCAAACTGAAAAACCTTATAATACAGTTTGGTCACTTTAAAGTAATCTAGCAAGCTAGATTAGCCGACCATTGTTAATGAATTTGATTCTCATTGGGTGCTTTGATATAATACAAGTTTATACAAGATAATAAATTAAATAATCAAATAAATATTCTTATTCTTTGTTCTGGGTTGATAATCAGTCAGGCAATTTTAATAACCTTTGCCCATGAATAAAAAGGAAAAAAAAATGGAAGAGAGTTTAATATTTTCTTGTCCTGTTGAATTTTTGCTTTCATTTTTTTCTTTTTTTCTCTTTTTTTACCAAAATATTTTGCTGCCACCTTATTGCTTCTCTCTTTTATTTGTATCTTCTGTCTCTACTTTTGTTCAGTCTTTGGATATTCTCCAAGTAAGTCTGAAATTCCTCTACCTTTTTTTTAATTATTGCATGACAAAAATTAACACTTGTAAAAAAAAAAAAAAAAAAAAAAAAAAAAAAAACCCAAAAAAACTCTCCTTGTAGTTTTGAATGGCCTTGTTGTTGTTGTTATCTTAATGTTTTGGACTTTTTCTTATTTATTTATAATAATTACTATTGTAAAATTCTACTTGTTTTTAACTCAATACTTGCCCAAATTATTAGAGAAAATTTTTTAACCTTTCTTTTATAACTAACATTGAGGATCTTTTCAAAACTAAACAATAAGGGTAATTCAATAATTAAAGTGAAATATTGCCAAAGGAATTGGCAGTAGGAAGTAAGATTTACGGTTACACCTTTTTCAAGGAAATCAATAGGTCCTTTCATGTCCCACAAGGCTGTTAGTATGATCTTCTTTACCGATTCCTGTATCTGGAACTTTTTCTTTGCAAAAGAATCAGTGTGTTTCCACTGTCATTTTGACTGGGGCTTGTAGTGGCCAGCCCATATTTAGCCCATTTGTAAATCTATTTTTTTTTTTTTTTTTAAACTTAAAGGTGCTGAAAAGATCCAAGGATGTTATTGTATATTTTTGTATGATTCATTGTAAAGTCAACAATAAGATCTCTCTGTAATAAGATTTCAAATCATCCTTTCTTTATAATAAAGAAAAAAAAAAACTTTTGCTCTCAAGTAGTGTTTACCAATTGTCTGGGAGACTAGGGTTCAATCCCAGGTCGGGTCATACCAAAGACTTTAAAAATGGTACTTGATACCTACTTGCTTAACACTCAGCATATTAGGGTACGTATCAAGGTTAAAGTGGAGCAATCCAGGGAAAGGAGTAGCATCCTCCCCTACACCTCGGTGTAGTAGCTATTGAAAAGGGTGCCTTCGGGTCCTCTCGACTATGGTTGCCAACTTTTTTTATTTCAGTAATCTGATTAGATAAATATAAATGTCTTCTAAGACAAGAGGTCTATCCAAATTAACAGTCTCTCCAATTTAATGCCGGCATGCATCTTCATTCTGAAGGTACTTGTGGTGTAATAGTTAACAAAAAAAAGAAAATGAACAAGGTGACCAGAGTTCAAATCCTGTACATAGCTGCTTGCATTTCACATAGCACCAATACCCTTGGTAAAGGTATAAACCAAACTGTTCTCCCTCCAGTCATGGATATGGGTTCTTTAATCTTGGTATGGTAACCAGCCTTGGAGAAGGAAAAATTCTGATTTCAATCCTGTTAAACTCTGCTTTAAAAAAAACAAAAAAACTGATCTTGTGTTGCATCCTGTTTGTGGTGGAGGTGTTGGTAAATGCATCTTCACTCTGAAGACTATTCTGTTGACGGGGCTTAGAATATCCACTGCTGAGGAGTAAGAACCCCCCCCCAACCTCCTCAAAAAAAAAAAAAAAAGGAAAAAAAAAAAAAGGATGTTCTTGGTATGACATTAAATTATATCTGATTGTGATTGTCAGTTCTGGAACTCGAGGGAGTATGGAGTACCTCTCCATTGCCATTACTGCCATGTCCACTCTGACCTAGAGTAGTACCTGTTAGTCCATCTGTTGCTCTAACAGATCAGTTTGAAAATTATTAGTATAAATAGGAAAACTTGATACCAAATTATCGTAAATTATATGTATTAAGAATAGTTACTTAAAGTTATGATCAGTTACTAAAGATTATCAGTTACTTTAAACCATGCGACTGTGTGCAAACAAATAATTATTGAATATAAATAATCCCTGGAAACCAAATAATTATTAGTATTAGGTAGAAAGGCTTTAGAACCATACAACTTGGTGCACAAACATCTCTTAAGAAACAACTACGCAAAAAATGTAAGTACGTTATTCCCTAAGGTCTAGACATAAAATAACCCAAGATGTGTTGACCTGCCATTAAAACTAACCAACCAACCAAAAAATAAATATATACAATAAACACAATTCTCTAATCTCTAATAATTATTTATTGATCACTTATCTAATTATTTTATTGACCACTTATCTAATCTCTACATAATTATTTTATTGACCACTCTGGATCAGTATACTCTTGGCATAAAAATAACCCTACATGTGTTGACCTGCCACTCAACCCAGTTTGCTGGGACTGAAGAATATACCAACTGCATCTCTGCAGAGGGGTGAGACCCACCCCCACCAATGAGTGTCTTATTTATGATACTAAGCCATCTGATGGTGAGGCTCCCAGTAATGCTGGAGCTTTGGAGAATGCAGAGTACTCATTTCATTGCCATCACTCTCAGGCCTGGAGTGATAGCACCTGATAGGGTCCTATCTATGGGTTTGATATTTAAACAAAATGCAATTAAATGACTTTGGCTAAATTAAATTGTTTGATAATTTAACTGTGTAAATAAATGAATAATGTTTAATTGAATTGTTAGTGAATTGCGAAATATCTAACTTTGTTGACTTAGTTTACAAATCATATATTTAATATATATGTATAAAGAGGATTTGGCATTAAATAACCTACAATGGTTGATATGCCATAAAACCCAACCAAACCAAATCATATATATTTAATATATATGTATAAAGAGGATTTGCCAT
Organism: Sepioteuthis lessoniana; assembly: GCA_963585895.1. Classification (NCBI taxonomy): domain Eukaryota; kingdom Metazoa; phylum Mollusca; class Cephalopoda; order Myopsida; family Loliginidae; genus Sepioteuthis; species Sepioteuthis lessoniana. The sequence goes on from CAUZXS010005978.1 coordinate 31,779, forward strand.
TAAATAACCTACAATGGTTGATATGCCATAAAACCCAACCAAACCTAATAATATATATTTAATATATATTTATAAAGAGGATTTGGCATTAAATAACCTACAATGGTTGATATGCCACAAACCCAACCAAACCAAATCATATATATCTAATATATATGTATAAAAAGGATTTGGCATTAAATAGCCTACAGTGGTTGATGTGCCATATAACCAAACCAAGACCTACCACTAAAATCAATCAAAATCACAGATCTATACCAACCCGGCTTTCTCTCTTTGTGGTCTACTCATAAAAAAACAAAACCTGCATATTTCACTAACTGCTTATCATGACCTTACAAAGCTGGTGGCTTTGGTTTAGATGTTTGAAGAAAAAAAAAGGTTTTCATCCAGAGTTTTTTATTCTTTTAAGAATGAATAAATGGATCACCATTATAGTTAATTTTTTGTTCTTATTAAGAATGATGAGGAATAATTTTTTTTTTTTTTTTTTTTTTTTTTTTTTTTTTGGATCGTATCTGAACAGGTATTTAATCAGTTTCTAAAAATGTAATGTTATTTTCCTGACAGCCTATTATGAATATAAAAAATGATTTTTTTTTTTTCGTATTAATTTTAGAAAAAACAATTATAATGCATGATTTGTTTCTTCCCTTTTATCTTTTCCCCTTGTTGTTCAGGAAATTTTGCATTTACTGTAAATAGAAATCAAGTGAGATTTTTCATTTATGTTATATATATAAAGTAAAAAGTAAAGTTAGCGACCATAGTCGAGGGTGACCTGAAGGCTCCCTTTTCGATAGCTACTACACCAAGGTGTAGGGGAGGGCGCTACTCCATTCCCAGGATTGCTCCACTTTACCCTTGAAACGTACCTTATAATGCTGAGTGTTAAGCAAGGTGGTATCAAGTTCCATTTTTAAAGTCTTTGGTATGACTCGACCTGGGATTGAACCCAGGTCTCCCGGGCCATTGGCGAACACTCTAACCGCTGGGCCAATGTCCCGGTTCCACTTGAATGATAGAATTATGGTGAAGTTAACTCCAAAATCAAAATTGGATGCTGCCTTTGTTTAATGGAATATCAACTTTCATGGGTTATTTAATGCCACAACCATCTTTCTAGATGAACAGTAGTAACTGGTGGGATAATGGAATTCATACCTTTCCCCACGGAAGGCAACTAGTCTAGGAGAAGGAAAACTCTGAATTCAAACCTGTTAAACTCCGCTTAAAAATTGACGTTGTGTCAAATCCTACCCGAGCGGAGGGGTTGGTAAATAGTACCTTTCCCCACGGGTATTAGTCCAAAAGTAAATATGATAGTATGACTAGAGTTTATATTCACTTATTACAATGTTGCAGTCTACACTAGCCATTACACTACGAGGACTTCTCCTTAAAACTGATGAAGGCAGCTCCAGCATTAAATCTCAACTGACTTGATGGGAAAATTCTTAGAGAAGGTATGCTGTTTGCATAGTCACCAGTTATCTTGATATGCTTGTCACTGGCCTGTCACTATGTAGACCCAGAGAGTGGCATAAATGTTATAAAAGCGTATAAAGGTGTAATGGTTATTGTAGTAGGAAATGGACACGGTGACACGAGTTCAAATCCTGGACGAGACTGATTGTATTTTACATAGCACTAATACCCTTGGGAAAGGTATGGATCCAATTATTCTCCCTCCAGCCATGAGTAAATAGTAGGGCAGACTGCGTTCTTCAGCCTTGGTTAGGCAACTAGTCTAGGAGAAGGAAAACTCTGAATTCAAACCTGTTAAACTCTGCTAAAAAAAAAAAAAGTGACCTTGTGTCATATCCTGCCCAAGCGGAGGGGTTGGTAAATATGATATGATAAAAGCGTATGTCACCATAATGTCTTACGATTGCATCTTGTAAATTTTTTCACAAGTTGTGTTAGTTATTATTCAGTAGGTTTGAGTTGTAATTTTGGTGGTAAAAATGGCTATCATCTCTTGCAGTCATCATATATATATATATATATATATATATATATATATATATATATATATATATACACACACACACACACACACAGAGGTGTGTGCATGCATACATGTATGTATAATGGTTAGTGTTCGCTAATGGCCTGGGAGACTGGGGTTCAATCTCAGGTTGAATCAAACCAATGGATCAAGAGTAATTGGTACAATTCAGAGAACGGAGTAGCGTCCTTTTCTTACACCTCTGTGTAGTAGCTATTGAAAAGGGAGCCTTTGTGTTACCCCTCTTACTTATTGTTATATATAGTTTGTTAGAAGCCTAAAGAGGAGTGTTAAAAAAGTTTCCTTAATTATAATTTTTATTTTTCGTTTGTTGTATGTGTTTCCTTTGGTTTGCAAAATTCCCTGTAACAACTTTAAATCACTTTCTGCACTTTTTTTTTATTATTTTGTTCATTTTCTCCCTATTAATCTTAATCCTATTAATCTTCCATCTATTAATGACTTTTTCTTTTCCATTTTTCTCCTGTTTTCTTCCATTCACATGCTTACTCTATAGGTTTCCTCATTTCTCCATAAGTAATTTGATCAACCTGTTTTCCAGTTGTCATCAGGTGACAGAAAGATACTGAAAGGCCTAATGACTATTGGAGGTACAGGTGATGCCCTAGTTATCATTAAAGGAAATGCACAGGATGTGCTAAGTTCAAATCTTAGGCAAGGCTATTTGGACTTCTTTTTAAGCTAATGCTTTAAAGAAAAACATGAAACTATGTTGCCTTTCTCTTCTAGTTCTCTTCGATACTGGTTGAAATTGATTCCAGAGATAAAAACGTCTTTACTTGATTGCAACTTTCTCCTTTAATGTGATGTTTTATGTTTGACTGATATACATACCTGCTTCAAATAAAAAATTTGGATACACCACTCTCACAAATTCTCTTCCCTTGAGGTGTTAGAGCGACCATGTTTTTTTATCTCTCTCTCTCTTTCTCTTTCTCTCTCAAACGTACCATTCATTCTGCATGCCAGGCACAAATGTGTTTATTTTGTCATACGGGTGACCTGTCTTCTCTTCTACACCTCAAGTTATGAGTAAATAGTAAGGTAAACTGGGGTCTTTAAAGAAAAACTGAATTGAAAAATGGGATGTTGGGTTAGCAACTCCACCCCATAAAGACATACATCATGGAACTTGTAGCACCATTAGTGATGTGTGTCTGCATCCCTATTCTCCTCAAAGGAATCTACACAATTAATGACTATTATACAAGGTGATTTAAAATATAAATTAGAATTATCATTACTGATATGAATACTTGATATCATAGTTATTTCCTAAGGATTATTGAGGAGGTATCCTTGTGGTGTAATGACTAAAGCACTAGACTGCGGAATTGTTGTAAACGAGTTCAAACTCTAGTCGTGCTATTAAATTCACTTTTGGACAAATACCCTTTGGAAAGGTATGAACCCCCTTATCCTCCCAGCTATGGGTTAAATAGTACCACAACTGTTCTTCTAGAAGCATGGATTTGGCATTAAATAACCTGAGAAGGTTGATATGCTATTAAACAAACATCCTAAGGATTATTTAATTGAAACCATCTAATTGTATGTAAGCCAAAGACCTACTGAATCGAAATGATTACTTGAAACTGTATGATTATTAATATTAGATAGGAATACTAGAAACCATATAACTGCAAATTATAAAATAGAAATACTTGATATTGTATGACTGTGTCAAAAAACTCTTACAAAACGACTACATAAAAATTTAGATATAAATCTACAATGAACAGGATTTTCTAAATTCTAGGCATAGTAGGTATCATACAATAACTGATGATTGTACAACAGCATTGCTTCTAACAAAGCCTTCATCAGATGATGACTCTGGGTTCAGAAGCATCATTACCACCAGCCCAGAGCACCCCAGCAGTATCTCACGACACCACCAGACTTTGTCAGATTGTTGTCGCTCTGTGGGATTGCCAGATCCACGCTTTTGTCTGATGGAGGAAGACCAAGATTAGTTAAGAAAACGGAGGTTCAGTTGGCAATAAAACCTCTGCATCTGACTTCGATAGGAAATACATTTGTTATCCAGCCATTTCTGACACATTGTTCTCGCAGATCTTCATATTTTTCCAACTTATGCTGATGTGCCCAGTTGAAATTTTCTTCAATATAAACTTAGATTGGTTCTAATGGCATATCAGTCCATCTTTCTTGAATTGAGACAGTCTTGTTGAAATACCTGATAAGTATTGGAAAACAGGTTGGTTAATAAAATAATAATAATAATAATGGCAATAAAAACCTTTTTCTTTTGTTTGTTGTATGCCTTTTTTTCTTTTCTTTCTTTTTTTTATACCCGTTCTTGTATCAGATTTGTATTCACAATTTGCAAGTTTCCATATTCATATAAACCCAAACCTGCAGCCATTTTGTTTCTTTATTTAAAAAAAAAATTTTTTAAATTTATATTAATGTTTTCTTTTACTTCCAGTGTTATTAATTGTTGATTTTTCTCAAATTTTATTGTTCATTTTAAGAATGCTAAATCCCCAAAGTTTGTTTTATTAGATAATCTGTTTGTGTGAGAATACATACATATGCTTATTGTATGTCTTTGTCTATAAATGGAAGTGCAGGTGGCACAATTGGAATCAGCAAGCTAAATTAAAATTCTACATCAGGCTAGTTGCATTTGATAGAGCAACCAATCTAGAAGAAGGAATAAAACTTATGTACATTTTCTTTTTTTCTTTCTTTCTTTCTTTCTTTTTTCTTTCTTTTTTTCTTTCTTTCTCTTTTTTCGTTCTCTTTCTTTTTTCGTTCTCTTTCTTTTTTCGTTCTCTTTCTTTTTTCGTTCTCTTTCTTTTTTCGTTCTCTTTCTTTTTTTCGTTCTCTTTCTTTTTTCCTTCTCTTTCTTTTTTCCTTCTCTTTCTTTTTTCCTTCTCTTTCTTTTTTCCTTCTCTTTCTTTTTTCCTTCTCTTTCTTTTTTCTTTCTCTTTTCTTTCTCTTCTCTTTCTCTTTTCTTTCTCTTCTCTTTCTCTTTTCTTTCTCTTTCTCTTTTCTTTCTCTTTCTCTTTTCTTTCTCTTTTCTTTCTCTTTCTCTTTTCTTTCTCTTTCTCTTTTCTTTCTCTTTCTCTTTTCTTTCTTTCTCTTTTCTTTCTCTTTTCTTTCTCTTTCTCTTTTCTTTCTCTTTCTCTTTTCTTTCTCTTTCTCTTTTCTTTCTCTTTCTCTTTTCTTTCTCTTTCTCTTTTCTTTCTCTTTTCTTTCTCTTTCTCTTTTCTTTCTCTTTCTCTTTTCTTTCTCTTTCTCTTTTCTTTCTCTTTCTCTTTTCTTTCTCTTTCTCTTTTCTTTCTCTTTCTCTTTCTCTTTTCTTTCTCTTTCTTTCTTTCTTTTTCTTTCTTTTCAAAAGTAGAGGAATTATATTGTAACTTGAATTACCATGACCAGAAAATCTGGCGACTACTTGTGCGCGACACACGGAAACACTGGGCAGCTGTTTCAACCTTATTAGGTCTCATCAGCAGTGTATACCATGATCTCCTCCACTTGTGTGCGATGTGGGTTGATGGTTCAGTGGTAGAGTATCGGCTCTGCATTCTGTGTTCACTAGTTCAATCTCCAGTACACATTGATTTTCAGATTTTTGTCAGTGCTGTAATAATTACAGTAAAAACAGGGAGGCAGGTTTATTGGCTGTTTTTTTAGTGACTGTAAATAACTTTCAGCTGTAATAAGAGTATGTCTAAAAGAAGAATTTAATCTTAAAAACTATGGATATTTATTAAGCTTGACATAATCTTAGCAGTACTGGTTTTTTTGATTATCTGAAAAATAGACGCTTTCATAAGACGAAATGGCATGAAGTATCATTAACTCGTACGTAAATAATTTATGAGTGTTCCCAGACTTACAAAATGACCTCCTTCTCTGTCTCTCTATAACCAAAAGACACTCTATTATTGCTACCATATAGTGCGTTTCAGTGCCTACAATTAACTTTCAGAAGTGATAAAAAGTCTGAAACAAGAACTGTCAACACTTACTAAACTTAATATATCTTATTGTAATGGAGAGTGTCTGTATTTCTGTAAGCGAAACTGTCACCACAGACATTACAATTCCTTTAATTATTTACACTATGTTCTCAATGATTATTAAATAATCATTATTTTATTTTAATCAACATTTTATTTACTAATGTTTCTATTAAGGTCTAGCTGAGTTAGATTTACCTCAAAGCAGCCGATGTGATTAAAATCCTGCAATGTGTGTTCTATATCACTAAGAAATATATGTTTACATAGTATGTGGTGTGAATAATTTGCAGTCTGGTTTTAAAAATTACTTGGTGGTATATTGTTTTATTCTTAAATGTATTAAAAGCAATCATTTGAATAATTTTATGTAGAAATGAATTAAAATAGAATTAAAATTTAAACTTTTTATATGCATTCTTATTTAGTTCCTGTAGTCTTATTTACTATATTTTATTACATTGAATCTTAAATACTTTTGTTGCCCAGTTGGCTGGGGCTGTAGAATACACTGACTGCTTTTCTGCAGAGGGGTAAGATCTGCCCAACAAGTGTCCTGGATATGACACTAAACAATCTGATGGTGAGGTTCCAGCAATGCTGGAGATTTGGGGAATGCGGAGTACCCCTTCATTGCCATCGCTCCCAGGTCCACTCTGGTCCGGAGTGGTAGCCCCTGATAAGTCCTATCTATGGGTTAAATAGAACTAAACTGTACTTCTTTCAGTACTGATTTTTGTATTTAAACTGCGTATTTATGCTAAACTGAATTGTTTAAAATAGAACTGTTTTGACATTGGAACTGCATACTAGTGCCGAACTGAATTGCTTGAAATAGAACTGTTTTTGATGTCTAAACTGTGTACTTATGCTGAACTGAATTATCTGAAATAAAACTGTTTAACATTTAACTCTCTGTATTGCTCCATCAGCTGGAGCTGTAGAATACACTGACTGCACCTCTGCAGAGGTGTAAGACCCCCCCCCAAACGAGTGTCCTGGATATGACCCTAAAATACTTTTAATAGTGCAGTGGTATAGCAACTCATTGTAGTAGTAGTTGTGAGAAAATGAGGAGGTAAGACGTAATTTGGGAGATACTATATACACACACATACACACGTGTTCATCGCACAACTTTACTGCCAGAAAAGAGGAAGAAATACCAAAAGGAAATATAAAGTGGGCACTTAATTTAGTGATGCCTACAAACAAGGCATGTGACTTTCTGTCACTTAGTAAAAATATAAAAATAGACAGTCTTCAGTTGTGGCATACAACCACATAACCACACATCCAAGGGATCATCTCAGTTGATAGAATCAATAACTTGTGCCCAGAGTATGCTTATTTTTGCTAGTATTTACTAAGTTTAGCATAATCTTAGCAGTACTTCATCATCATCATATCGCGCTGGTAGCACGGATATCCCTGACCCTCTCTCGCCACTCCTCCCTTTCGTTCATCGCCCTAGGTAGGTCTTCAGGACAACATCCTGTATCCTCACATAGCTGCTGAATGTATGTTCGTGCTGGTCGTCCTGCTTTTGCGCGGCCATGTGTGGGGGTCCATAAGAGTACATCTCTTATGAGTTCGTCCCTGCTTCTCCAGCAGTGTCCTGCATGTCTGTTTCTTCTAACTTGAATAGTTTTCGTGATAGGGGGCAGGTGGCCGTACAGTTGGTGTCTTGTGGGGTGCTGCTGCCAGAACTTGTTCAGGATTGCACGCAGCATTCTTGTGTAATTGCCATCTAGCTTCTTCTCCAGCCGTTTTGTTAGCGTCTATGTAGTGCAGCCATATAGTAGTATCGATGTGACCGCTGCCTTGAAGAAACTGCGTTTCATTTGATCGGTTAGGTCTGATTTCCATATAATTGATAGCCTATTGATAGCTGTCCATGCTTTCGTTAACCTCGTTTCGATGTCCTTTTCGGTTGATTCGACGCTGCTTCCTAGGTAAGTGAATTTGTCTACTAGTTTAAGAGGGGTTCCTTCTAGAGTGGAGATGTCCCCCGTTTGGTTATAGCACATATATTCCGTTTTGTGTGCATTAACATGGAGGCCTATGCTTGCTGCTGCTCGTTCCAAACTATGCAGTAGTGTTTCGGCTTGGTCAGGTGTATTTGTCAGTATCGCTATTTCATCGGCGTAGTTGGCGTCGGTAATTGTTGTTGTGGGGTACCTTTTGCTTCTTTTCTTCGTCAGTTCGAAGCCATTCTCTTTGATTTTGTCAATCGATGTTCTAAGTACGTAGCCTAGACAAATGATAAAGAGGTACGGAGCCAGCGTGTCCCCTTGTAGTACTCCTGCTACAATGTCAAAGTATTCTGTGTCTCCATCCGGTGATCGTACTTTTACTTTAATATTTCTATAGAGAATCGTTATTGCCGCTACGGTTTCTTTAGGTATGCCGTACGCTAGTAGGATTTGTTCCATCTTTCCTCTGTGAATGGAATCGAAAGCCTTGGTAAAGTCGACAAATATTAATATCGCTTGTAGTTTTTTTGCCCGTACACCTTAAAGGATTCTACGGATGGTTAATATTTGTGAGGTCGTGGATCTATTTCTTCGGAAGCCATTTTGGTTTTTTCTAAGTATGTTGTCGATTTTGGGTTCTATGCGGTTTCGTAGTAGGGCATTGTAGATTTTGGCTGCTATGGATGTAAGTGTTATGCCTCGGTAGTTTTTGGCTAATCCGAGGTCCCCCTTTTTAGGGAAGGGGAGTATGCATCCCTTCATCCATCTATCTATCGGATTTTGATTGTATACTGCGTTGCAGTGTTGGAGCAGTATGTCGTCGAATTGTCTGGTCTTCCATACTTCCGGGGGAATTTCGTCCAGCCCTGCAGCTTTCCTATTTTTAATTTTTCTGAGAACCAAGTCGAGTTCTTCTTGTGTGAACGGTCCTAGTTTAATGTCTAATTGTTTGCTAATTATTCTGGTGATTGGTTCCCGTGTTATTTTCGGTGGGTTTCCTACTCGGTCATCCAAAAACAGAGCATTCTTATGAAAGCCGAAATCACATGATGTAATTATCATTATTAATTTATATAATGAATAATTTTTGAGCATTCCCAGACTTAGAAACAGGTGACATTGACCTCTATGTGAATGCAGACAAAATGGAATACCTGTATTTTAATCAAAAAAGAGACCTCTCCACACTAAATGGTGGTTCTCTGAAACTAGTGGACAAGTTCACCTAACTCAGAAGCAGTATCTCATCATATGGGAGTCAAACTTATGTAATAAAATAAAACAATTTTTTTCTAAGCAGTGGTCGTGCCAATTCTACTATATGGATGCACCACAATGATGCTGATATTTAGAAAAAGCTTAACAGGAATTGTACAAAAATGCTATGGGCTATATTGAACAAATCCTGGAAGCAACATCCCACAAAACAGCAGCTGTAGGCTACCTACCTCCTATCTCACAAACCATCCAAATAAGATGGACAAGACATGCTGGACACTTCTGGAGAAGTAAGGATGAACTCATATGCGATGTTCACCTATGTGCCCCTTCACATGGATGACTGATTAGAACTTACCTGCAACAGCTCTGTATGGATACAGGATGTAGTCTAGATCTGCTGGAAGTGATTGATGAATGGGAAGAGAGAGTCGGGGAAATCTGTGCTAGCAGCATGACCTGATGATTTCTATGACCAAAAGAGACACTTTTGCTACTAAAGGTTTAGGTTTTTTGTTTTTATTTTCTTTTTTCAGGATATTTTCAGTGCCTTCAAAGAACTTTTGAAGTGATAAGAAAAAGTCTAACACAATATTTGCATCCTGAAACAATCAATACTTAATTGACTTATATAACAGTATTCCTACCTTTGATATCCTAAAGTTGGGCATTCTTTTATAATCTTTTGTAAATTGAAATGGCATAAAACCAAGAAGTGATTGCCATTAATTTATAGCGGACCCCCCCCTTTCCCCCTACAAATTCTCAGATTGAAAAAATAACCTTCCCATTTTCTCTGATTAATATTGTTGCAATGACTGCAGAAAATTACGACTTGACGAACCATACATGCAAGACACTGCTGGAGAAGCAGGGACGAGCTCATAAGTGATGTACTCCTATGGACCCCCACATATGGCCGGGCAAAAGCAGGATGACCAGCTTGAACATACATACAGCAGCTATGTGAGGATACGGGATGTAGCCCTTGAAGACCTGCCAGAGTCAATGAACGATAGGGAGAAGTGGCGAGAGAGGGTCAGGGATATCCATGCTGGCTGCACATGGTGATGATGACTTTTGAAAGAATATGTGCTGGGACCCCCCCCCCAAAAAAAAACTGCACTTAATTCACTTAGGTTACATGTGACCTTAATGTCACAAGTGCCTCAACTCTGATATAGATATTTCAAGAAAGAGTTAGTGGGGATGAAATAGCAGATTTAAATGTTTTTGGTTTTTGCATGGTTTTTCATTGAATGTTGTTGATCTGATTATTAATATTCATTTATTTTATTTAATATTCATTTTATCTTATTACTGAATAATGTAAATTTGGTAACTTAAAAAAATTATTATTACCAAACCTTTTTGAATGTTTTTTTAATTTAAAAAAAAAAAAAATTCTTATTTTTACTCTTTCAGAAGTGTTAAGAGACGTATCTAAAGGAAAAAATTGGATCCTGAAATTATAGATATTCACTAATTCATATAAAAAAAGAATATTTCCTTAACCCTTTGACTTTATTACATTGTTATACCTGTGTAACCGGCTCATTGGCCTAGTGGGTAGAGTGTTCGCCAATGGTCTAGGAGACCTGGGTTCAATCCCAGGTTGCGTCATACCAAAGACTTTAAAAATGGTACTTGATACCTCCTTGCTTAACATTCAGCAATAAAAGGTATGTATCAAGAGTAAAGTGGAGCAATCCGGGGAAAGGAATAGCACCCTCCTCTACACCTCGGTGTAGTAGCTATTGAAAAGGGAGCCTTCTGGTCGTCCTCGATTACGGTCGCCAGCTTTTACTTTTACTTCTCCACACTGTAGCATCAGTTTACCAAGGTGTGGAGATCATGCTCAAATAGCAGATGGTAAATTTAGATTCTGGTATTTAGGGTTCAATCTCTAGGACACAAATATGAACCACTGTGTCAATTGAAATACAATCTACCGCTTCTGATTGATGGAACCATTATAGCCTCAGTGACTATCCCTAATTACTGACACATAATAAAGATTTTCTTAATCTCTGGGCCAGATACACAGCAGCGTAAACTGAAACACTACTTTTGAAAGATGGAACCACCATAGCCTCTTATTTCATTTACTATTATGTCTTTATTATAAAGAGAGAAGAATATTAGGTAAAATTTTACTCTTTAACCCATCGGATTTTAGTGAAAACTAAAAATCAGATTCTACATTTTTTTGGCGAATACATGTAAACAGCCAGAAAAAAATATCTGCAAAGAAGAAATTAAAAAAAAAAACCCCAATGTTTCAGAATTTAAGTTGGGGGATCACTTTGTTATATAACTTTAACATAAGATGATCACCCACTTTCAGACCAGCAAGCATTACTGATGATCAGAGATAGCGGAAAGGGAAAATATCTACTACTCAACTAAAATAATGAAAATAAAAATTAAAAAAACACTCTGGACCATTTAACAGGTACTACCAATCCAGGTCAGGGTAAAACTGCGAGTTATGGCAACAAAAAGAGTTCACATTAACCAGAAATTTAAAACTGGATTTGGTTTGGTTTGGTTTTATGGCATATCAACTATTGTAGGTCATTTAATCCTAAATCCTCTTCTTACATATTTGTAAATACATTTTGTTGATAACATTTAAAATGAGCCTAAGAGCATTCTTTTGCACACAGTTAAATGGATCCAACGATTGCTATCTCTCACTAACAATACAATTAATTGCTGTAGAATACACTGACTGCACCTCTGCAGAGGCGTAAGCGCCCCCCCCAACGAGTGTCCTGGATATGACACTAAACAGTCTGATGGTGAGGGTCCAGCAATACTGGAGCTTTGGGGAATGCAGAGTACCTCTTCATTGCCATTGCTCCCAGGTCCACTCTGGCCTGGCATGGTAGCACCTGATTGGGCCCTATCTATGGGTTAAATAGAACAGCATACTTATGCTAAACTGAATTGTTAGATTAAACTGAATAGCTTGAAATAGAAATGTTTTTGACAGTTAAACCGTACTTACATTTAATCTACGTGCTTATGCTTAACTGAATTATTTAAAATAGAAGTGTTTTTCAACATTAAAACTGTATTTACACTTAACTGAATTGTTATATATAACTGCTTGAATAGTTTGAAATAGAAATGTTTTTGACAAACTGTATACTTATGCTAAACTGAATTGTTTTAAATAGAACAGATTATTTACATAAAAATGGATTTGGTGTTAAATAACCTACAAAGGTTGATATGCCATAAAACCCAAGAAACCAAACCAATTCAATTAAACATCAGTCATTTGTTTACACACAGTTAAATCATCAAACAGTCCTATTTCAAACAATTCAATTTAGCATAAGTCATTTGTTTGCACTCAGTTTAAATGTCAAACAGTTCTATGTGGTAGGAGGGAAAGAGAGGATCTAAACAAACTTTGGAATGATCTAGCTCATTTATTGTTAGTTATTTCTCCAGTAAATAGGAGGTGCTTCTGGAATCTTTATGACCCATAATAATGTCTGCATGCCATCAATAATTTGATGTATATGTGGATGGGGGCTAGGAAATATGAATGGGGGTGGGTAAAGAGATGATCTAAACAAATTTTGCAATGATCCAGCTGATGTATTGTTACTTATTTCTTTAGTAAACAGGTGTCACAAGTATCTTTATGACCCATAGGAATGTCTATATGGCATCAACAATTTGGTATGTATGTGGAAGGGGGAGGTAAGAGAAGACATAAACAAACTTTGCAATGATCCAGCTGACAGTTTTGCACATTTTTTTTAGTAATCTGGAGATCCAGCTAGAATCTTTGTGACCCATAAGAATGTCTATGTGCTATTGATAATTGAGAAGGAAGGAAGGAAGGAAGGAAAACAATCTTTGCAATAAATCCAACTGATTTATTGCTAATTATTTCTTCAGCTCATTAGGCATTTGCATAATTAGAGACAAACAAAGCACTAATTGTTTTGTGTTGCTAATAATAGGAAACTGTAATTAAAGAGGCTGTAGAACAGGTCATTTACCATTTTTGCTACCAAGATGGAATTATCGGGCAAAAAACTGGCACCGTTTTAGAGTCATCTTAATTTGCGATTTAATTGTCTTGTGTGATTAGTCCAAAAGTTGGTTTGTGATTTTTCATTTTTTTCTTTTTTTTTTTTTCTTCTAAATTCTTTAACAACTTTTTCATCTCAAGTTCCTTCTTAATGACAATTGTTCTGTGTTAATGAGGAATTTTACAATAGTTTATATTTAACTTACCCCTTCACTAGCGGATAGCTTTTAAGGCATCTGATCACTTTAGAATGCATCATGAACAGAGATTGCCTAGTTACTTTGATTAGTGTCGTAAAGTTATGACATCGCTGACACTTCCCTACGGGTCTAATTGGCAGATGATGCCATTGGAGACAGAATCTTCAGAATCAGACCTTACTTGATCCCCCCACCCCGTGCCTTGGAGCCATAATCCTCAGAACATTACCCCACTACAGTGTCTTGTTTATAATTCTCAGAACTACACCTGCCCTGCTTTGGGGGTTCTTGCCTATACTTTTTTGTGTCTTGAGTCATAATCCTCAGAAGTAGACCTTCACTCCTTCATCTTCCTGTGCTCCGGAGTCATGTTTTTCAAAACCAGACTGGCTATCCTCTTTCTTCCTGTGCCTTAGGCTCATAATTCTCAGGACCAGATCTGCCTCTCTCTCCTCTTTGTACTTTGGCATGATAATCCTCAAAACAAAACCTGTACCTTTTTGTGTCTTCAGATATTAATCCTCAGAAGTTGACCTGCACCTCTTCCTCTTCCTGTGTTGTAATCTTCTGGACTAATTCAAGTTCAAATCCTGGAATAGGCTGTTTGCATTTCTCTTGGTGCTCCCTCCAGCAATGGGTAAATAGTAGGACAGACTTTGGCCTTGGTACAGAAACTGGTCTAGAAGGAAAATCTCTATTCAAATTAATTGTACTTTGCTTAAAAATTGACCTTGTGTCACATCCTTCTTTTGGCAGAGGGGTTGGGTAAATGATATCCTCTCATTCTACTTGTAAGGCTACTGAGAATATAGTATTACCTGATAAATGAGAAATATATATATAGGCTCTATCACCAATATTGAGTACACTCTAAATATAGCAAACTACACACACACACATATATATATATATATATATATATATATATAAATGTGCATGTGTAGTTTGCTATATTTAGAGTGCACTCAATATTGCTGATAGAGCCTATATATATATATGGTAGGATAGTGTAGACACAATCAGTGATGCTTGATAACTCAGTTTCTCACCTATGTGATCATCAAACTAACATTTCTTTTTAGAACAGTATGTGAAGGGATACCTACCATTAAGAGGACCTCTTAGTCTGATGATTGCATAGGCAAAAAACTGACAGTCCTCAAGCACTGCTGTTTTCTGTGTCTATGCTATTCTTAGCAAATCTGTATATGATTTAGTGCTGTACAAAAGCTCTTTTTTGTTATCTAAATGATATTGTTTACTTACATAACTGATCTGTTCATATTAACATTTTCTTTCTGCTATTTGAAAACTTATTAATCATTATTGAAGGCTTTCTCTTAATTTGTCATTTATATTCTTTAATCAACTGACAATCATATTGGCAATGAGATTAATAAATGGCTGTGAATGAGTTTCATGGGTGTGTTGCATTTAAAAAATTTGCAGTCAATAGTGTGAAGGTTAAGCAGTAGTGAATCCTCTCAGTATTTGGGTGGGTAAATATTTTTGAATTGTTGAAATCTTAAGCAGATAATCTTTTTTAGAGGCTTCTTCTAAATTTGCTTTTGTTAAAGAAATTGTGTGACAGTCTCCATTTGCGTCTCTCTCTCTCTTTCTCTCCTGTATGTACGTATATGCTCACACATATACAGATAGACACCGGGTGACTGAAAAGTAATTCCTCATTTCAAAATTCTTATTTCTTAAGTATAGTTTTTTATATATATATATATATATATATATATATATATATATATATATAAAGCCAACTAGTTGGGGTTGACCCAAAGGCTCCCTTTTCAATAGCTACTACACCAAGGTGTAGGAGAGGGCACTACTCCTTTCCCTTGATTGCTTCACTTATCCTTGATCCATACCTTATAATGCTGAGAGTTTAGCAAGGATGCATCAAGTACCATTTTTTTAGTCTTTGGTATGACTTGACCTGGGATTAAACCCTGACCAAGACCATTGGTGAAAATTAACCATCATTTCAATCACCCTGTGTGTGTATGTATATGTGTGTATATATACATATACACACACACACACAAGTTTGAATAGTGTAGACAGACTATATAATTTTATTAAGATCCTTTTAAATTTCCTGAAAAGTGTCTTGATTTTAGGTTGGAGTTGGAAGAATTTAGCAAAATTGTCCCAAGTGTACTTCTGGACTTTTCATAGGCCATCATCAGGGGTTGCTTGTATGTGTGAAGAGTGCTTGTTTTGTTTTTTTTGTTTTTTTTTTAAAGAGTTTTTAGATTTTTTTTTATAAAGTAAGGCTGGTGACCGTAGTCAAGGGTGACCATTTTTTATTTTTTTATTTTATTTTATCTATTTATTTTTTTTCTTCAAGTACTATTTATTTGAGTCTTTGGTATGACTTGACCTGGGATTAAACCCTGGTCTCTAAAACCATTTGCAAAAACTAACCATTATTTCAATCACCCTGTGGGTGTTTTTATATATATATATATATAAACACATACATAAGTTTGAATGCTGTAGACAGACTATAAATAACAGATTAATTGGAGGCTTTCAATAATGATTAATGCTTATATGAATGGATCAATTATGTAAGTAAACAATATCAGTCAAATATCAAAGATCTTTAGTACAGCACTAAAAGCATAAAAGTTAGCAAATAGTCACAAGCACTTATTGATTGGCAGTTTATTGTCTGCCATCATCAGAATGATCATATAGGTTACAAACTAGCATTCACCAAGCACCGGTCACTTTGTGTATATCCTATTCAAACTTACTTATACTCTATTACTGATATTGAGCACTCTCTCTCTCATTTATTTTTATTTAAATAATATAGCAAACCACACACACAAAACACTAAAAAACAGTAAACTTTTGTGAACATATATAGAAAAAACATCATCTACTTAGGCCAGAGGTTTTCTTAGACCACTCTAATAGGACATTTATAGACACAAATCCTGGAATCAAAAAGAATCACTGTCTTATCAAAACAATATCCACTTTATAAGCCAAAAAAACCCCTGCTCTAACCATTATTAGTCTCCTGAACCCACTACAAAGTTTGGAATGTGTGTAGAGCATTGTTATATAAAATAAAGTAAAATCGAATAAACCTCATTCACTTGAAGACCTATTCCTTTTGATATATATATATAAATGTTTTTTTCAATAAAGAACAAAATATCAGAATTGCTGAATCCTTTGTCAGTGTTGGTTTATCCACTTTTCCACATGTCAGATGGTCCAAAGTCAATCATATATATATATATATATATATATATATATATAGTTGGGCAGCAGTCTTTCATGTTTGATTAAATAATAAAAACACATTTTGTCTATATAATTTTATTAAGATCCTTTTAAATTTCCTGAAAAGTGTCTTGATTTTAGGGTGGAATTGGAAGAATTTACCCAAATTGTCCCAAGTGCACTTTCGGATCTTTCAGAGGCCATCATCAGGGATTGGTTGTATGTGTGAAGAGTGTTTGTGTGTTTTTTTTTTTTTGGTGGGGGGTTAAGAGTTTTTAGAATTTTTTTTATAACATAACAAAATTACGTAAATGCAGAGTTAGATAAAATGGAGATGCTGATGAATTTAAAAACCAGAACACTATTAACGAAAATAGAATATTTTAAAGAAATATATATAATTAAAAGATCATCTGTTGCTAATTAAAACTGCCTCCAGAAGGAGATTGAAAACTCTGAATTCAAACCAGCTTTACTCCAATTAAAACAAAATTGACCTTGTGTCATATCCTGTGTGTGTCTCTGTCTCTGTCTCTCTCCTCTCACCCCATCTGCAGAAAATATTTCAATAATGCAGTATCATTTTGATATTTTTTATTTTTCAAACTCATTTTATGTGTGTTGTCTGGAATTCCTTAGGATCCTCTGTTGAATTAGATTAAAACTTTTCATCACCATCGACTTTAATGAAATCTCTGTATTCATGTTTTTGTTAAACAGGCACCATTTAAAAGCTGCTCATTTATTCATAACATTACATGTGAGGAGGTTTGCTTAGGCAAATGGTTATTGTGGTATGAAATAAACATGACAATTAGAGTTCAAATCCTGAACAAGGCTAATACTCTTGCGAAAGGCATGAATTCAACTATTCTCCCTCCATCTAAGGATGAAATACCTAGGCATTCTGAACGTTAACCTTAGTATGACAACCAGTCTAGGAAAAGGAAAACTCTGAATTCAAACCGAAGTGAAGCTTCTTATTGGTCAAACTACTTTGAGAGCTTCTTCTCACTGTTGGCGGGGGCTGTAGAATATGTTAACTGCATCTCTGTAGAGGGTTAAGACCTCCTCCCTGCCAATGAATGTCCTGTATATGATGATAAACTAAATCTGATAGTAAAGCTCCAGTCCTGGAACTCTGGGGAATTTAGAGTACGCCTTCATTGCCACTCTAATAAGGTTGTTTGGTTGTGTTTTACAGCATATCAACCTACAAAGGTTGATATGCTGTAAAACACAACCAAACAACCTTTACAAATCATGTATATCTATGTAGAGGATTTAGCATTAAATAACCTACAATGGTTGATATGCCATAAAAGCCAACCGACCCAATTCATAACAGTTCATTCTTGTGACAGTTACATTGCTTTGTTGCTTTGTCCATAATAAACTTTTACTGTTATGAGCTGAGATAATGTGATACATATGTCTATTATGGTAATTGTTGACTTCAATTATTCCTATTGAACAGTTTTTCAACAAGTCTGACTTTGCAAAATGCTTTTTAATTGAATCAAGGAATATTTTCACCACATTAGCCTTAATGCTTTTGTTTGAGGGTGGATTCAACCAAATTAATTTTCTGTTTCTTTTACACTCTTTGATGCATGTTTTATGCCCACTTTCAAGAGCTTCTGGATAGATTTGCACATCTCTCTCTCTCTCTTATATCATTTTATTTTATAATATTATTTTATTTTATAATTTTATAATTTATTTCATAATATTTTATTTTATAATATTATATTTTATTTTATTTTATATTTTATTTTATGATATATTTTATATTATATTTTATTTTATGATATATTTTATATTATATTTTATTTTATGATATATTATTTTATATTATATTTTATAATATTATATTATATCATATATATTTATATGTATATATAGAGAGGGAACCAGACAGTCAGAAATATATCCATTTATAGATGGACAGAGAGAGAAAGACATCTATATATACATAGAGAGAAATAGAAATAGACGTGTGTCTTTTTCTATCTGGAAAAAAAAAAACAAAAAGGGAAAAAAAAACAAACAAAAACACTTACTTGGATGGATTTATAAAGGTTTTGTCTTTTCTTGGGCTTAGTCATATTTAATTGCAGTATAATCAGTGGTGTGGAACAAAAAAAAAAAGAAAGTTGAATTCCTTTTGCTTGCAGAGATCCAGTTGGTATTTAGTTATATATATATATATATATATATATATATATATATATATGGCAAAACTGTGAGCCTCAAACATATTCTCTCTGGATGTGAGTACGCTCTAAGAAGCTATGCTTGGAGACATAATGAAGTCCTGCAGATTTTTTCTGAGGTTTCAAAAACATGTTGTGAGACTGCCAATAAAGCTCTAAATATTATCAACAACAGAGCAATTCAGTTCGTTAAAAAAGGAAATATTTCAAAAATTGCACGTGAAAATATGCATAAACCATCATTGCTTGAGGGCTGCACAGACTGGCACGTCACAACCGACATAAAACATAACTTCATATTTCCAACTGAATAGCGTTAACGACAAAGTGTCCAGATATTGTCATTTGGTCCGTTAAAGCAAAAAAAGTTTTTGTTATTGAGTTAGTGGTCCCTTATGAAGAAAATTTCGACTGGGCACATTGGCGTAAGTTGGAAAAATATGAAGATCTGCGAGAACAATGTGTCAGAAATGGCTGGATAACAAATGTATTTCCTATCGAAGTCAGATGCAGAGGTTTTATTGCCAACTGAACCTCCATTTTCTTAACTAATTTTGGTCTTCCTCCATCTGACAAAGTCTGGTGGTGTCGTGAGATACTGCTGGGGTACTCTAGGTTAGTGTTAATGATGCTTCGGCCCCAAAACCATGCCTGAACCCAAAGTCATCATCTGATGAAGGCTTTGTTAGAAGCAATGATGTTGTAAAAACATCAGTTATTGTATGATACCTACTCTATATATATTAGGCATATTGTATTGAAAATGACTGTGTGTGTGTGTGTGTGTGTGTGTATATATATATATATATATATATATATATATATATATATATATATATTATCATCATGTCGTGCCGCCCACACAGATATTCTTGACCCTCTCTCACCACTTTTCCCTATCGTTTATCGTCTCTGGAAGGTGGTTGTCCTGCTTTTGATCGGCCATAAGTGGGGGTCCATAGGAGTACATCACTTATGAGCTTGTCTCTGCTCATATATATATATAAAGTGAGAGAGAAACAAATAGACATACATTGACGACAAGAGAAAAAAGTGTGGTTGTCGGCAATTTAAAAACTGTTTAAAGTTTGTTAGTGTCGTTCAAGTATGAGTACTTTCAATCATCTTCCAGGACATAGTATTGTGAAGTGATAAATTAATTCTCTGCAATACAGGAGTTCCTTATGACCCTAAACTGCAACTGTTGGTGAATCTCTGGTTGCAGGGCTCTGAGGAGTTTTGAGTCACTCCTTCATTGACATTATTCCTAGGTCAAACCTGCTTTACTCTGCTTTAAAATTGACCTTGTTTCACATCCTGCACAGGTAAATCCATACAGTATTTTGTAAATAGTGTCATAGTAGGTAAATCCATACAGTATTTTGTAAATAGTGTCAATCAGAAATTTTTCTTTTAAAGGATGAATAAGTGGAACTTTTTTGTTTTGAGTTTGATTTGTTTTTTTTGTTTATTTTTTATTTTTATTTTTTTCCTTGGGTGGGTATGTTTAGGATGGATTTTATTTATCTTTTTATTAAACATAATTCTGTCAATTAACTACTATTGTTTATTCCTTTTTCTATCTTTTCAGATCATCTGTTAGTGCTTGAACATGTCCAGAATTACCTCAAATCTGTTCGATATATAGAAGAACTACAGAAATTTGTTGAGGATGATAATTACAAGTAAGATTTGGTGCAATTATCTTGCTTTTTATTTTTCATTCAATGTAATTGGTTGTTTGGAGATTTATTTTGTGAGTACACTTATAGAGAGACTATTGTCAGGGTATCTCACATGGTTAACAGGACCATTATTAGTGAGCTTGATTCTTACTGGGCATCCCATGTTTCTGGAGGTGCCCGTGGTGTAGTCGTTATCGTCGTAGGAATTGGACACGGCGACACGAGTTCAAATCCTGGACGAGACTGATTGCATTTCACATAGCACTAATACCCTTGGGAAAGGTATGAATCCAATTATTCTCCCTCCAGCTATGGGTAGGACAGACTAGGTTCTTCAGCCTTGGTTAGGCAACTAGTCTAGGAGAAGGAAAACTCTGAATTCAAACCTGTTAAACTCCGCTTAAAAACTGACCTTGTGTCATATCCTGCCCGAGCGGAGGGGTTGGTAAATAGTATCCCATGTTTCTGGCCTTGTGCCACAGCTAAGCTAATCTTTGTATATGGAAAGGGCCCCTAAAGTGGTGTAATGGTTAGTAAGCTAGACTGGCAGACTATTACTAGTGAATTTGTGGTATGACTAAGCAAAGCTTTGTAAAAAACGTAGGATATTGTTTGAATGTAAGTAAAAATATATATATATATATTTATTTATTTAATTTTTTTTTTTACGGTTGGGGTGACATTGGTTATGCCTGAATATTATTTTGTAGTGGAACATATTGATTGTGCCCGAGTATTGGGAAGGGGGAACATATTGATTGTGCCCGAGTATTGGGAAGGGGGAACATATTGATTGTGCCCGAGTATTGGGAAGAGGAAACATATTGATTGTGCCCGAGTATTGGGAAGGGGAAACATATTGATTGTGCCCAAGTATTGGGAAGGGGGAACATATTGATTGTGTCCGAGTATTGGGAAGGGGGAACATATTGATTGTGCCTGAGTATTGGGAAGGGGGAACATATTGATTGTGCCCGAGTATTGGGAAGGGGGAACATATTGATTGTGCCCAAGTATTGGGAAGGGGAAACATATTGATTGTGCCCGAGTATTGGGAAGGGGAAACATATTGATTGTGCCCGAGTATTGGGAAGGGGAACATATTGTGTGTGAGTATTTTGGGGGTAGACATATTGGGTGTGTATGAATATTGTGGCAGGTAGCATATTGGTTGTGTGTGAGTATTTTTTTTTGTCGGGGTGCATATCGGTTGCATGAAGTAACCAACGAATTTTTGTGTCTATTTGCTCAGTGTTTTTTTTTTTTTTTTTTATTTTATTAATTTTTTTTTTTTTTTCCCCACCAATATTCATAGATTTTAATATTTAAATGTTGTGTGTATTTTGATGATATCTGAAACAAACATACTTATTGTGTTGAAAGCTACTGCCATACACACTCCTGGGTCACATCTGGGCAAGCTGTAACACCTACAATTACCTTATTTGATATACTAAAAGTTTTTAAAATTGCCACAATAATTGACAATAGTTTTTTTAATTACAGATCATTACGAATAAAATCACTATATAGGATTCAATGTGCCTTCAAGATTTTTTTATAATAAAAGAAAATGGTCTTCTAATATATTGGGAAAATATTTTTAAAAGACTTAACCAAGCTTTTTGGTTACTTAGTAATTTGTCTTTAGAATAGTAAGTAAGTAGACTTTGCTCATCCAATAAACAATTGATTGTTAGTTATTTCCTTGAAACATTCAGATTTCTCTTAATTAAAATCTAAGTGCTAATATCCTCTTTATTTTCTGTTGCAGACTGTCTCTAAAGCTGGAGCCCCCTAGTCAAGGACAGTCACCATTGTCCTCTTCTCGTGAAGATGTGTCAGCCTTGCCTCCCTCACCTGCTACTGAACCCCGTTCTGTAAATGTCCTCAGTCCTGGTGCTGCTCCCCCAACAAAATTCAACCCAGGACATCGAAAGTGCAAGAGTTTAGGAGCCAAGTAAGTTTTTTGCATTTTTTTTTTCCCCAGTCTCTCTCCGCCCGACAGTCTATTCTTGCCTCTCTCCGCCCGACAGTCTATTCTTGCCTCTCTCCGCCCGACAGTCTATTCTTGCCTCTCTCCGCCCGACAGTCTATTCTTGCCTCTCTCCGCCCGACAGTCTTTTCTTGCCTCTCTCCGCCCGGAAGTCTTTTCTTGCCTCTCTCCGCCCGACAGTCTTTTCTTGCCTCTCTCCGCCCGGAAGTCTTCTCTTGCCTCTCTCCGCCCGGCAGTCTTCTCTTGCCTCTTTTTAATCCTTGCACACTTCTTAATCTCTCTTTACCCCAATTCCAGTCTGTTGCATGTCTCTTCCCCCCCCCCACACTGTTTAGTCTTCTGTCTCTTTTTCCCTCCTCTCCCTTTCCAGTCTTTCTAGTCCCTTTCTCTTCACTTATCAGTCTCTCTTTTCCCCCCTTCACCAATCTTAAATTCTTTTTCATCCCCTTTTGTCTGTTTTTATCTTTTTCCTTCATTTTTCTTTCATTTTTTTCATTCAGTTATTCTTACATATTTGTTGATATTTAATCGTGATACTCAACTTTTTTCCCTCATTATTGAAACTAAAATCCTAAATTTTTAATGAAATAGTCACTAACTGTTTGAGCTCCGCCCGTTGAGCATAATCTCTACCTTGCTAAACCAATACTGTTGTGCTGGTGGGGTGGGGGAGATAAATAAAAGTTCCACCAGTGTACAGGTGTAACAGCTCAAATGTTTAAGTTTTAATAAATTGAATACGCATTGCTGATTATAATCTTTCAACTTAAATGAAAAAAAAAAAATCTTAAAATTCACCCCCCCCCCCAAATGAAAAACAACAAACAAAAAAACTATACTTTTCTAATATTCAATGCGATATGTCTAAACTGTTCAGAAACCAGTTCCGTGTTATTGTGCTTTCCTATTGCGCCTGCTATAAAAGTAAAACCCAATAAAGATTACTTTTCCTTCACCACTTATTCATCAAATATGGATGCAACCTACTTTTAAAAAAGAAGACAAAAACTGCTATTAAGTCCAACTAAACAAGGGATGTAACTCTTGTTTTGCTTGTTGCATGAGTTTTCCTTCTGATTACTTGAAGTCAGAACTTCGTTTATTAAATTTATTTCAATGTTTTCTAAGGCTTCTTCCTCCTCCTTTTTTCATATGTATCTCCCCTCTCCATCTTTGCTTACTTGAATATTTCCTTTTGGTTATTTTTATTTAATTTAGATTCCAAATTAATTTTTTTTTCTCTTTCTTTTGGAATTGTATGTTTAAGCATGCTATATATATATATATATATATACTTAGTTCTTTCAACTGTCTACTTATTAGAAATTAAGAATTCTTATGTATTTGAACTGTCAGAATATATTGTAGTTTTAGAAGAGTGATGCAATATAAATGTTTATTTTACATACAAATTTGATTATTTATTTATTTATTTTATAAACTCTATGTGTTGAAAAATGTTACCAGCTGTTTTTCTTTTTAATTCAAAAGTTTTTAATCTGTCACAACAGCTGCTTGTTACTTTGGCTGCTAATAGACTTAATGCAGGTTATACACCCGTAAGATTCCTGCAATTATGAATTGATAAAAAAAATTTAATAGAAACAAACCTGTTCAAATGAATCATACACCAAAAGAGCCTTTCCATCATCTGATTATTATTTAACTCCCAAAAATGTTTAAATGAATTGTACATTAAAAGAGCCTCTCTATTGTCTTGTTATTTAACTCCCAAACATGTTCAAATGAATCATATATCAAAAGAGCCTCTCCATTGTCTGATGATTATTTAACTCCCAAAAATGTTTAAATGAATTTTACATCAAAAGAGCCTCTCTATCGTCTGATTATTATTTAACTCCCAAACATGTTCAAATGAGTCATATATCAAAAGAGCCTTTCCATTGTCTGGTTATTATTTAACTCCCAAACATGTTCGAATGAATCATATATAAAAAGAACCTCTCCATTGTCTGATTATTATTTAACTCCCAAACATGTTCTAATGAATTGTACATCAAAAGAGCCTCTCCATTGTCTCATTCTAAGTGCAACAACTACAGTTAGTAATAGCTTGACCCTTGTGTTCCACAGCTTTTTTTTGGTTCCCTGGCAAGGTCTAAGTACTTGCCTATCTTTTCATTTTTATTTTTTTTTTATTTTCACTGTGTGATCCACTGGAATGACAAAATCCACATGATAGCAAATTCTATCAATTTATTTTTTAAGATTATACTAGATCTAGTCTTATACTAGATCTAGTCTTCTAATTGAGATTTGGTGATCTGTCTGTTTAAAAAAATTATCATTATCCTTATCATAATTATCTGTATGTATGAATAAGATTTGGCATTAAATAACCTACAATGGTTGATATGACATAATAAAATCAACTAAACCAAACTTGATGAATAGAATATTTGATGTTTATAGCAATACTTTAAGCCATTTAACTGTGTGCAAACAAATGATAATTATTAAATTGTATTATTAGTGTTAGATAACAATACTTGAAACCATTTAACTGTGTACAAGCAAATGAGCTCTGGCTCATTTGAAATAATGTTACCTACAAACTTAGGTGTTATTTAAATTTCTCTGATGTCATCCATTGATTAATTGGTAAAGCATCTGGTCAATATATCCTGGGCTTCCTCAGTGTTAAAGAGGATGAGAAGTTAAGATTCTTTGTGAACTTATTCTTGTTTCTAGTGTGTACTGTCGTAAAAGTGATGACCTGAAGGATTTGGGATTTAAAAAAAGATAAAATTAAGATTAAGAGCAATACTCATCATCATCATGTGGTACCACCAGTGCGGATCTCCCAGACCCTCTCACACCACCCTTCTCTATCGTCCATCACTTCCGGTAGGTCTTCAAGGCTACATTCTGTATTGGAACAGAGCTGCTGTATGTAGGTTCTAGCTGGTCGTCCTGCTTAGGGGTCCACATAAGTATGTCATACTAGTCTAAATTATTAATTATAATTTTATACTGCTCCTCCTATTTTTTGCTTACTCACTCTCTTCAGTAACCTCTTACCGCTTTCTAAAAAGATTTTTATGCTTGTCCATCTTAGACCTATATTGTGTTTTTTTTTTTTTTTTTTTGCTTGCTTTCCCTGAGACCGTCTCTATGGCATAGAAACTAACATGCTAGATTGTGACAATGTAGTGAGTGAGTTTGAACTCCGGTTGCACGATTACGTTCACTTCTGTATTAATACCTTTTGGAAAGACCTGAAGCCCCTTATCCTCCCTAACCATGGGTTAAATAAGCACCACTACTGTGGAAGGTGAGTCCTCTTGGCTTTGTGCTGGTGAGGAAGGTATCAACCACTTTTTCCACCCCCAGCTATGGATTAAATAATACTGCTCATCTACAAGGATGCCTTTGACATTAAATAACCCACAAAGTTTGATATACCATTAAACAAAAGAAACCAACCCTTGTCCTTTCTCGTTAGTGTGCATGTATGCATCCTTTTATCCCTTGCCCAACCCTTGCTGCACTTTTAATCTGGTCCCACTTGGCTGATGTTTGCATGTAACCCTGCTTTGCTTTTCGCTTCCCCGTTGTTGTCTAAATACCTGCCGTCTTCTTACCTTCCAGTGTTCAATTGATGCCTCATTTGTGTTACAGTTTCATGAGCTGTACCCATCCTCATGAGAAGGCCTACAGCCTTCCCTCCCGCACAACTGCACCATACGTCCAAGGCATTAGACACCTCCTTGATGACAGTGTTTTGGAGGAGTCCCCATGTGCTTCAAGTGAGGGTTCGATGTCGGGTAAAACACCGAGTAAGTATTGCTATACTTGTTATAGACTTTTTTCCTTATTTATGGCTGGTAGTATATAAATACACTCTTATCAATTTCTTCAGAAAAAGTTAATACCTTTCCTATTATTAGTGATGTGCAAAGGCCTTGGCCAAGATTTGAAATCATGTCTAATTCCTCCAACAATAGCTGTTAAGCCAGGAGTGCCTCCACATAGATAAAAATTGTGTGTGTATGTATATAATATATATATATTTTGGTAAGTTTCAATGCTGTAGAGTTTGGTAATAAACACCATACTGACTTTGACATCAAATAACCCAACAATGGTTGACATGAGGAACCAAGAGTTCTGAAAGTTGAAATTTATTTTTAAATGAATTTTTGAATTTTTGGACTAAAATAGGTTTGTTCCTTGTATGATTCAGACAAATAAAATCCAGGAACTGCTACTTTAAGCAATTACCCCATAGAAATAGCCTGAATTTTGTCAGTTTATTTTGGATCAATATTTATGTAAGAACTAGGCCATTGGCTTAATGAGTAGAGTTCACCAATGGTTTGGGGAGACCGGGGTTCAATCCCAGGTCGAATCAGACCACAGACTCAAAAAAAATGGTACTTGAGGCCGCCTTGCTTAACACTCAGCATTATAAGGTACAAATCAAGAGCAAAGTAGAGCAATCCAGTGAATGGAGTAGTGCTCTCCCCTACACCTTGCTGTAGTAGCTATTGAAAAGAGAGCCTTTGAGACTAAGGTCGCCAACTTTACTTTTACTTTTTACTTATTTGATTTATCATGGCAGGACAGTGCATGCCTTGTGAGAATTGTATTTACATCTAAAAAGGGTAAACAACAGTGGCCAAATTCACAAAATCTCATATTCATCATTAGGCTTCCATAACGACCTGGACAATTCATGAAATTTATTCAAGATTACTAACTTTATAATAAATAACAATGGCCGACAAACTTTTTGATGACTAAGCTTTTAGCTAATTTGAGGTTACTGATTTAGAAAATGACCTTCAACTTTGTCTCTAAGGTCAATTTTATACTCTATGGCTTTAACTTTAAGTTGAAAATTACCAAAATCAAGCTCACTTCACAAAATCACTAATGATTTTACTCTCAGCAAATGATTAAAAAACAAATACTTGTGTCTATAGGTTATTTTATTTTTTTGTTAGGACCATTATGGTTAAATGATTTCTGGTCTCTTGAGCATGGTATTGTAAAGCTTCCATAAATATAACAAAGAATCTGGACCAACAAATGATTAGTATTGAATAGAATTATTATTGTTAGATAGCAATACTTGAAACCATTTAACCTTGTGCAAACAAATGATTAATATTAAATAGAATTATTAGTGTTAGATAGCAATACTTGAAACCATTTAACTGTGTGTAAAAAAAGACTAATGGACAATTCAAATATTTTCTTTAAGGTGAAGTCATTCCGATGATTTGATATTTTTGGATATAAATCTGAAAAGTAAAAATATAGTAAGTCCATCCTGTTCTTTAGGACATATTCGACTTATCTTGTGACTTGGTTTGGTTTTTGCCACTTATGGCTCAAATAGAGCTATTTACTATACTGGAAACCATTTAACTGTGTGCGAACAAATGATTAATGTTAAATTGAACTATTAGTATAACATAGCAATACTTGAAACCATTTAACTGTGTGCAAACAAATGATCTCTGGGTCATTTTAAAGATGTTACCTACAAACTATTAGTTTACGAATCATATTTAATATATATATATATATATATATATATACAGGATTTGGCATTAAGTAACCTATGAGAGTTATGCTGTAAAACACAACCAACCAACTGGTTTGGTTGTAGGGAGACTACTCATGTAGAATGTCTTGGGGTGGAGTAGCCCATCCCTCTCCAGGTCTTGTTTGAATTGAGTTTTCCTTCAGCTGCTATGTTAAGGTTAAAGAGTCCAGCTTGCTCTACTATTTACCTATAACTGTAATGAGAAGAGTTAGGGGTATTAGTGGTATAATGCAAGCAGCCTCCTTCAGGATTTGAACTTGGGTATCCAAGTCAACTTCCTATGATAATAACTTTTACACTATGGGTGCTTCCTATATTAGCCCTACTCTAAACTTTTGGCCAAATTAGTATATTATATTTCCTATGGGGTGTCCTCATGGTATAATGGTTAAAACACTTGGCTCTGGAATTGTAAGCGAGTTCAAACTCCAGTCGCACTATTACATTCACTTTTGGACCAATACCTTTGGGAAAAATATGAACTCCCTTATCCTCCTAGCTATAGGTTAAATAGTACCACCACTACTATTCATCTAGAAGGATGGCTTTGCCATTAAATAATCTAAGAAGGTTGATATGACATTAAAAAAAGAAACCAAACTATAATGCCTATGCAACACCAATATATGTAATGATTATTCTGAAATATATATATATATATATAATTTAAAATTAACGTTATTTACAATTATTAAAAAATGCCCATGTGACAATGAATATTTTTAATGGTTATTTTGAAATAATATATATATTATCAAAAAATCTTTTAGTTAAAACTAACGCTATTTAAAATTTCAACATTTCATGATTGGGTTTTCTCGTTAGAAAATTAATGATTAAAATTTTATCAACGGAATGAAACTTGAGTTTTTTGGCAAAAATGGATGTTATTTTTTATATTAGCTAAAAACTACTCTTTAATCAGAAGAAAGAGCAATAGCAGTTCCATTTTAGGTTCTTCTTCAGGTGTGTTTGTATAAAAAAAAATGACGGTTTCCTTTTCAAACAGTTTAAGAAGCAATAATATTATTAAACATTCTAACCAGCTCAAAATCTGTTTTGTGTGCAGTTTTACCTTTTATGTGGAGATTTTCTCAGATTTTTAAGAATGTTTTTTTTCTTTTTATATTAAATTCAACACCTTTTGTTGAACTTTAAAAGAAAAAAAGGTAAATCTGTACTCATTTGGCTTATGCAATTGCAGATAAACTCAGTATATATACTATTTCCTTCAATTTACTTACTTCCCAAAGATATACTCTCTTGCTATCAATTATAATCTGGACCTTATGGAACGAAAACTTCAAGTGATAGGAAAAAATGTGGATGCTGACTTGGAAATCAACAACTGCAAATTAACCAAAAACAAACTTGGTCTTTTCACTGTTTTGAGAGCCACATGCATTTTAGGGCCATGTGGCTATCATTGTGTCCTGTGATGCATTCTAGGGCCATGTGACTCTGACTGTATCCTGTGATGCATTTTTAGGGCCATGTAACTGTCATGATATCCTATGATGCATTTTAGAGCCATGTGGCTATCATTGTGCCCTGTGATGCATTCTAGGACCATGTGGCTATCATTGTGTCTGGGGGCATGTTTGAGGGCCGTACATAGCTCTCAAACTGCATTTGAAATTGCCTTGAACAGTGAAAGGGACTTTGAAATAACACATACTATCCTGAAATAAAACTTATGTAGTGTTATCCAGAACAGAAAAGCAAAGTTTGAGGGGAATAATGACCATTTTCTATATTTTCACCTGTGCAATTAACCCTTTACTGTTCCACAGGTGGCTCTGTTTCCTGTGACACATTTGAGGGTCATTTGTAGCTCTCAAGCATTCAAAATAAAGGATAAAATCTGAAAATGTCTTGGTAGACAATTAATTGGTCTTGAACAGCAAAAGTGTTTAGCCAGATAAAAAGTGAAATTTTATTGGCCGGTTTGTTATTGTAACAGTAATAATTATTTTTAAGACTGATAATAAATATTAACTTCTAATATAATTAGTGATAATTATTTTTGATAATATTAACTTGTAATGTAATTAGTAATAATTTTTGATAATGATAATATTAACTTGTAATTAGTAATGATTATTTATTTTGAACTTGGAATGTAATTAGTAATGATTATTTATTTCTTATAATGATAATTAATGTTTACTTGTAATTAGAAATAATTATTTATTTTTGATTATGATAATTAATAACTTGGAATGTAATTAGTAATAATTGTTTTTAGTACTTATCATAAATATTACTTATAATTAGTGATAATTATTTATTTTTCAGTTTATGAACGAGATTTCACAGAACCCTGTTCAATAGAACCCGAGTCATTTTGGTTACCTACTGAAAGGTAATTATTTTTTTAAAAAGATTTTTATTGGTTTTTATCATGAAAATGTTTTTTTTTCTTTCTCTCTCATAACTTCATCTTCTAAAGTTATAACAGTAAATAAATTAATCTCTTCTATGGCTTGAGCTTTGATTTTAATGGTTGCCAAATTGATAATGGCTTGAGCTTTGATTTTAATGGTTGCCAAATTGATAATGGCTTGAGCTTTGATTTTAATGGTTGCCAAATTGATAATGGCTTGGGCTTTGATTTTAATGGTTGCCAAATTGATAATGGCTTGAGCTTTGATTTTAATGGTTGCCAAATTGATAATGGCTTGGGCTTTGATTTTAATGGTTGCCAAATTGATAATGGCTTGAGCTTTGATTTTAATGGTTGCCAAATTGATAATGGCTTGAGCTTTGATTTTAATGGTTGCCAAATTGATAATGGCTTGAGCTTTGATTTTAATGGTTGCCAAATTGATAATGGCTTGAGCTTTGATTTTAATGGTTGCCAAATTGATAATGGCTTGAGCTTTGATTTTAATGGTTGCCAAATTGATAATGGCTTGAGCTTTGATTTTAATTTTTGAAATCAAGAGATTTTCCTAGTATTAATTATGTAAGTCGATGCTATTTTTCAATGACATTTCATTTGATTTTGTGATATTTGGTTGTTATTTAAATATATTTTCAAATTTAAGATTTAAAAAAAAAAAAAGATATATGCTGTCAAATACAATAATATAAGATGCAGGGGTGTATAAGATGCACCCCAATTTCACCAAGGCAAATAAAGAAAAAACAAAGTCGTAATATTAAACAGGATGAAATTAATGAATATTATCTATAACACTCTTAATCTGCATAATAGTCTTTTAAATAATGATAATAGGTATATGAAAGTTACTCTAAAGTTTAAGCTAATAAGAGTTCCCAGGTAGCTAATTTTGGTTGACTATCGCAAATTTTAAACCTACATATGGCATATAAGATGCTGGGGAATTTTAAGAAATTTTTAGTGCACTTTATATGCTGTCTAATATGGTAAGTAGGAAAATGGAAATACATGGAAAAGATCCAAGATAAGGCTCTAAGTGCATCAGGTTGGATATGGCAATCCCATAGAGTGACAACAATCTGACAAAGTCTGGTGGTATTGTGAAATACTGCAGGGGCACTCTGGGCTAGTGGTAATGATGCTTTGGCCCCGAAACTATGCCTGAACCCAGAGTCATCATCTGTTGAAGGCTTTGTTGGAAGCAATGCTGTTGTACAAACATCAGTTATTGTATGATACCTACTCCATGAAAGACAGGCTTATCTAATTCCAGATGTTATCTACACACCTCTTCAGGGTGTCTCTTCATTTTCCTCCTGCTATTGTGCCTTACATGATGGTATATACCAGGTCTGATGATCTTATCATAAGTCAATACCATTCTTCTTTTATTCACAATGCTAAACAGGCTGTCATGTGACCCAAAGACTGTAATTATTCTTTTTCTGACTCCCTCATTTGTGCTATGCTCTCTGAGATGTTCAAAATCTTCTGATAGCATCTTATCTCAAGGGCTTCAGTGTATCTTTTGGGAGTCAGCGGTGAAGGTCCAGGATTCACAAGATTGAGATAAATGTTGATTACTCAGCAACAACTTTTTACATACGTTTTTGTTTCAGGACTCGTGGTTCAGAAGATGTTCATGATACATTTGAAACAAATTTTACATACGAAGGGTGCTTACGACGTAAGACGTTGCTCAAAGAAGGAAAGAAACCTACAGTAAGTTTTTTTTCTTCTTCCACTTTTCTCATATTTGATACTAGCTTCTGTTATAAATTAGAATTAGTTTTTAAAAATTCTAATTTTATTTACTTTTTTGCTGGTTCTGACAATAGAAAGGTGACTATCTTCTGAAGTACTCACACACTCGCACTTGTCTTTGACAGCCATTGTGTCATACCACTGACAAGATCTTCATTTCAATAATGATTCTTGGTAAATTTATTATATTAGATTAATTGCTTTTATAATATAGGATTTTTTTAATGGTTTCAGCCCAGTCGGCTGGAGGGAGGGCTGTAGAATACACCAACTACATCTCTGCTGTAGGGTGAGCCCTCACTCCAATGAGTATCCTGATTATGATATTAAACCAGTTGATGTGCCCGTGGTGTAATGGTTATTGTTGCAGGATATGGACACGGCGACACGAGTTCAAATCCTGGACCTGACTGATTGCATTTCACATAGCACTAATACACTTGGGAAAGGTATGAATCCAATTATTCTCCCTCCAGCTATGGGTAAATAATAGGGCAGACTAAGTTCTTCAGCCTTGGTTAGGCAACTAGTCTAGGAGAAGGAAAACTCTGAATTCAAACCTGTTAAACTCTGCTGAAAAATTGACCTTGTGTCATATCCTGCCCGAGCAGAGGGGTTGGGTAAATATGATTAAACAAGCTGATTGTGAGGTTCCAGTAATGCTCGCCCTGTCGACTTTGGCTGTAGAATACACCGACTACCCCTCTGCAGAGGAGTAAGATTCCCCCACCCCATGGGGCCACTTATTGGCCATGGGTGGTGACTGGTAAGGCACTAGGATGGCATCCTGGTGGTTGAGCAGTCATTGATCCGGTGACAGTGGTCAATGACTTGCAACACACCACTTTAGCCCTTACTTGGTCTGACGGGCAGTTGGATAGGCTCAATCCGATCAATTGTCTGGTCATGTCAAGCCCTAGCACAAATGTTTTATCTTGACTGTATTCTTAAATCTATACTTGCAACAAGTTCCCAACCCTTATTTTATAGGTGATGGAAAGTGGTGGCTGAGAGTCAATTGCGTTGAGAGAATAAGAATTTGAACAGTGCTGAGAACCTAAAATTGGCAATGGCTCAAAAACCTACTCTCAGCTAGAATATACTGGTCATGTATCCTTGTCTCAACTAAGGCAAATGGGTTTACTCCTTGGTACATTCCCAACATAAGTTGGACTTCATGGTGGGTGGTGGAGGACAGGGCCAGCAAAAAATATACAACATCTATGGTGTCTTCAAATTAAAAAAAAAAAAAAAAAAAAACTTAACGAAAACTGTCTGAATTAG
Organism: Sepioteuthis lessoniana; assembly: GCA_963585895.1. Lineage (NCBI taxonomy): Eukaryota > Metazoa > Mollusca > Cephalopoda > Myopsida > Loliginidae > Sepioteuthis > Sepioteuthis lessoniana. The sequence continues at coordinate 65,442 of CAUZXS010005978.1, forward strand.
ACTCGGAGAATGAGGCAGCAGAATTCCCCAGATTCAAAAACCCCTGAATTCAAACTTGTTAAACTCCGCTTAAAAAATTGACCTCGTGTCATATCCTGCCCGAGCAGAGGGGTTGGTAAATAAGATAAGGTTAATTTTAAGTGGAGTTGAACAGGTTTGAATTCAGTTTTTCTTCTCCTAGACTGGTTGCCATATCATGGTTAAAGAGCTCAGTTCACTCGATTATTTACCCATAACTGGATGGAGAATAATTGGGTCATACCTTTCCCAAGGATATTAGCGTTATGTGAAATGCAAACAATCTCGTCCAAGATTTGAACTTGTATTGACTTGTCCAGTTGGCTGGGGCTGCAGAATACACCAACTCCATCTCTGCAGAGGAGTAAGACACCTTCAATGAGTGTCCTGATAATGACACTAAACCATCAGATGGTGAGGCTTAGGGAATGCAGAGTACTCCTTTATTGCTATCGCTACCAGGTCCATTCTGCCCCAGAGATGTAGCACTGGATAGGGTCCTATGTTTAGGCCAAATAGAACTGTTTGACATTCAAACTGTGCTTATGCTAAACTGAATTGTTTGAAATAGAACTGCTTATGTGTCTAAAAATGGATTTGGAATTAAATAACCTACAATAGTTGATATGCCATAAAACTAAATTAAATCAAATGATTAATAGTCAGTAGAATTATTCGTATTGGATAGAAATACTTGAAACTATTTAACTGTGTGAAAAAAAAAATTTCATTCAAAAATGCTATCAATAAAGTGTGTTTACAAATCATGTATTCAATATATATGTACAAACAAGGTTTTGCATTATATAACCTACAATGGTTGATATGTTATAAAACCCAACCAAACCAAATCATATATTTGATATATATGTATAAAGAGGATTTGGCATTAAGTAACTTACAATAGTTGATATGCCATAAAACCCAACCCAACCAAATCATATATTCAATATATGTGTATAAAGAGGATTTGGCATTAAATAACCCACAATGGTTGATATGCCATAAAACCCAACCAAACTAAATCATATATATTTAATATATATGTATAAAGAGGATTTGGTATTAAATAACCTACAATGGTTGATATGCCATAAAACCCAACCCAACCAAATCATATATATTTAATATATATGTATAAAGAGGATTTTGCATTAGATAACTCACAATGGTTGATATGCTATAAAACATGACCAAACCCAAACATAAATAAAATAACAGGGGCTGACTGGGCTCTGTGGACTTGTTAGGACAGTTGATTCAAACCCCTGTAAACATATAATGGACCAGTGTGGGAGGGAAGGTCCATCATTCCTTATGTCTTACAACTCATGAGGATGGCCTGCATTGGAAAATATTTATTCCTTATTTACACAGTTTTGTATTGTAGTTCAACTAACAATTTTGATATACAGGAATTGACTGAAAAGTTCATAGGCTGTCCAAGATACTCTCATGGAATATGACTCAATGAAGTCCACACACTTCTTCTGTCGGTCTTACAGTGCTTGAATCCTATTGGTCAAAATTGTCATAACAGTCATATGAACTTTTTAGCCCACCCTCATCAATCTTAATAAAATAAATCAATCAATTTATGAAAAAAAATGTTATAAAAATTGCGTTTTCTTTTTGGCTTATATTATGTGATTTTATTTCTTCCACTTGGATACTGCCAGGTAGTTCTTTTAGTTTTAAAATAATGATGTATTAAAATTGAAAAGTTTGATACCTCACTTTTTAAAAACAAGCCTTTTGAAAAAAATTATTTTGAAAGTTAATTTGTTTGATTTTTATTGAATTCCTTTTAATGTATATTTTTATTTAGGTATCTTCATGGACCCGTTATTGGGTTGCTCTGTGGGGTACTTCACTGCTGTATTATCCAGCGAAATCATTGCGTGGGTGTGAAAGGACATCGGTGAGTTTTACTGGGGAAAATTAAGATTTACTATGAAATTTTTTTATTTCTAAAGATTGAGATTAAAATTATAAATTTGTTTTTATTTTAATTTATATATTTTTACTTTTATTATTATTT
>CAUZXS010005978.1:70000-97500 GCA_963585895.1 Sepioteuthis lessoniana
ATTAAATAACCTACAATGGTTGATATGCCATAAAACCCAACCAAACCAAATCATAAATATTTAATATATATGTATCAAGAGGATTTGGCATTAAATAACCTACAATGGTTGATGTGCCATAAAACCCAACCAAACCAAATCATATATATAATATATATGTATCAAGAGGATTTGGCATAAAATAACCTACAATGGTTGATATGCCATAAAACCCAACCATCCATCAATTTACTACTAATAATAGTTGTTTACTAAGGATTATTATTAATAATAATTAATACAGTCATATGGTATCAAGTTATTAATAATAATTGTTTATATACCAGCTCATTGGCCTAGTGGGTAGAGTGTTCACCAATGGTCCCGGAGACCTAGGTCGCGTCATACCAAAAACTTTAAAAAATGATACTTGATACCTCCTTACTTAACACTCAGCCATATGAGGTATATATCAAGGGTAAAGTTGAGCAATCCAAGAAAAGGAGTAATGCCCTCTAATCCCTAGCTATTGAAAAGGGAGCCTTCTGGTCACCCTTGACTGGGGTTGCTAACCACTACTATTAAGGATTAGCCGAGTCATTGGCCTAATGAGTTGATGGTCTGGAAGACTGGGGTTCAATCCCAGGTCTAGTCATACCAAAGACTCAAAAAATGATGCTGCCTTACTTAACACTCGGCAGTATAAGGTAAGGATCATGGGCAAAGTGGAGCAATCCAAGGAAAGGAGTAGCGCCCTCCCCTACAGCTCGGTGTAGTAGCTATTGAAAAGGGAGCCTTTGGGTCACCATCGGCTAAGGTTGCTAACTTTACTTTCATTAAGGATTGGCCTCGGTAGAGTGTTCGCCAATGGTCTGGTTGACCTGGGTTCAATCCCAGGTCGTGTCATACCAAAGACTTTAAAAATTGTACTTGATACCTCCTTGCTTATCACTCAACACATATCTAGGGTAAAATGTGGAGTAATCCAGGGAAAGGAGTAGCGCCCTCCCCTACACTTCGGTGTAGTATCTATTGAAAAGGAAGCCTTCTGGTTGCCCTCGACTAGGTTCGCCAACTTTACTTATAATTAATTAATACAATTATATCATCATCATCATCATGTCGCGCCGCCTGCGCGGATATCCCTGACCGTCTCTCGCCATTTCTCCCTATCATTCATCGCCTCCGGCAGGTCTTCAGGATTACAACCCGTGTCCTCACATAGCTGCTGTATGTAAGTTCGTGCTGGTCGTCCCACTCTTGCACATCCATGAGTGGGGGTCCACAGGAGTACATCGCTTATGAGCTCGTCCTTGCTTCTCCAGCAGTGTCCTGCGTGTCTGGTTCGTCGAACTTGTATAGTTTTTGTGATGGGGGGCAAGTGTCCGTATAGTTGGAGTCTCGTGGGGTGTTGTCGCCAGGACTTGTTTAATACTGCTCTCAACATTCTTGTGTAATTTCCGTCCAGCCTCCTCTCCAGCCGTTTCGTAAGCGTCCATGTGGTGCATCCATATAGCAGTATCGACACAACCGCTGCCTGGAAGAAACTGCGTTTCATTTTATCTGTTAGGTCCGACTTCCATATGATCGAGAGCCTATCGATAGCTGTCCATGCCTTCGTCAGTCGTGTGTCGATGTCCTTCTCGGTTGATGAGACGCTGCTTCCTAGGTAGGTGAATTTGTCGACTAGTTTCAGAGAGGCTCCGTCTAGTGTGGCAATGTTGCCTGTTTGGTTGTAACACATATATTCGGTTTTGTTTGCATTGACATGTAGGCCAATGCCAGCTGCAGCTCGTTCCAGACTATGTAGTAGTGTCTCTGCTTGATTAGGCGTATTCGCTAGTAACGCCAAGTCATCAGCGTAGTCGGCGTCCGTGATTGTTTTTGCGGGGTACCTTTTGCTTCTTCTCTTAGTCAGCTCAAAGCCATTTTCTCTGATTTTGTCGATCGAAGTCCTAAGCACATAGTCTAGACAGATGATAAAGAGGTACGGGGCTAGTGTGTCTCCTTGTAGTACTCCTGCAACAATGTCGAAGTATTCCGTGTCTCCATCTGGTGAACGTACTTTTACTTTGGTGTTTCTGTAGAGAATCATTATCGCTGCTACGGTTTCTTTTGGTAGGCCGTAAGCTAGTAGGATTTGCTCCATCTTCCCTCTGTGTATGGAATCGAAGGCCTTGGTAAAGTCGACAAATAGTAATGTCGCCTGTAAGTTTTTTGCCCGAACGCCTTCCAGGATTCTACGGATGGTCAGTATTTGTGAGGTTGTGGATCTGTTTCTCCGGAAGCCATTTTGGTTTTTCCTAAGGATGTTTTCCATTTTGGGTTCTATGCGGTTTCGTAGTAGGGCATTGTAGATTTTGGCTGCTATGGATGTAAGTGTTATCCCTCGGTAGTTCTTGGCTAGTCCGAGGTCGCCTTTTTTAGGGAATGGAAGGATGCATCCCTTCGTCCATCGTTCTATCCTATTTTGACTATAGACTGCGTTGCATTGCCGGAGCAGTATATCGTCGAATTGTCTCGTCTTCCACACTTCTGGGGGGATCTCGTCTAGCCCCGCCGCTTTCCTATTTTTAATTCTTCTGAGAACCGTGTCGAGTTCTTCTTTGGTGAAAGGACCTAGTTTTACGTCTAATTGCTTACTAATAATTCTGGTGATCGGTTCATCCGTTATTTCCGGTGGGTTTCCTAGTAGATTTTTGAAATGCTGTTCCCACAGTTTTATTCTTTCTTGTTGGCTTGCAGCTTTCAATTTTGCTTTGGCTGTGCTCTTCCTTCCACTTACTTCGTTTATTGTTTGCCAGGCTATCCTGGATTGCCTATCTTCCACCGAGTCTCTAATCTTATCTATCTGATTTTGTACGTATTCTGCCTGTTCTTTTAGGTATATTCCTGTTAATTGATGTTGCGCCTTTTCTAGTTCTCGTGCATTTGTATTTGTTGGGTTCTGTTGATAGTTTTTGGAGGCAGTCTTCACAAGTGCACGTTTTTCTCTAGCTGCTGGCGTTTCCCAAGGGACTCTATATTTAGTTCTAGGTTTTGTTGGAATACACTTTTCTGCCGCCTCCAGGTGTGCTTCTACAAAATTTTCATATTCGTCATTTGGGGTGCCTATTTCTACCTTCTCTTGTAGTGCTTCGAATCTGTTTCTTAATTCTAATGCATATTTATCTCTAATATCTCTGTTGTTGAGTAGGGCCCAGTCATAGTGCTTGGTCGTCGCTTTACGTGTGGCGTTTTTTTTTAGGCTTAGTCGTACTTTGGCCGTAACTATTCGATGATCGGAGGACACACCCTCGAAGGAGGAGTATGCCTCGCAATTCATCGCACTATTCTTCCATTTCCTGTTTATAAGGACGTAGTCTATCTGTGCTTTACTCTTATTCGCGTATGTGTAGGTCCATAATTTCCCCTCCCTTTTTTGAAAGTTTGTATTGAGGCAGGTTAATCTATTTTCTATCATGAAATCTATTAAATGCTGTCCATTCCTGTTAGACGCGTAGTGTAGGCTGTATTTGTTGTGTCTGTTTTTCCCGATTTGTGCATTCATATCTCCGCCAATGACTAGCAGGTTGTGTTTCGGAATGCTACGTACTAGGGAGGATAGATCTTCGTAGAAGGTGGCTATTTCGTTTTCTTCGCTAACATTGGTAGGGCTGTAGCAGGAGATAATTGTTGCTTTGGGGTTGCCATTAAACGTTGCGGCCATCATCCTAGGTTGTATTCTCTCAATGCTGTTCAGTGTTTTTAACGCTCTCGGTCCTAGAAGTATTCCCACCCCTCCTACCGATGCATTGACAGAGTTTTTCCATGCCGATACAGTCACCAGCATCCATCCATTTCCAGTTTCGTGATACTTGATATCTTCGGTGTGCGTGTATCGGTGCTCTTGTATGCAAATTATATCTATCTTATGTTCTACGGCTGATGCAGTTAGCTCTGATAGTTGACCTATTCTATTTAGGGTTCTTACGTTAAATGTCGCTATCTGTATTGTTTGTTTGCATTTTAGTAGTTTTTGTTTGTGTTTGAGCTCTGTAGCTGATTTTTCGAACACCGAGGCCAGGGCTCCAACCTCAGCAGGACGCGCCCCTTTTTTACCCGCGCGAAGAGCGATGCGGTTTATGGATCTGGTTTGAGTACTAGTCATGGTTATCTTTCGATGGCTGTTTTTGTTCTCATCTATAGAAGCCACTCTTATAGATGAGCAGCAGTAGTTCCCCGATCGAACTGGCAATCTTGAGCGTTAAGCCGCAAGACTCACACGTACAGCATGCTGCTTCCCATGTGTACGCGGTAGTAATAAAAAAAAAAAAAAAAAAAAAAAATTCTTTTTTTTATCTTAAGTTTTAACTTAGTTAAAGTCCAGGACTGCTGGATGTTAAAATTCAAAGAAATTTTGTGGTATATTTCATGGTTATCTAGTGGTGGACAGACAGAGAGAGAGAGAGAGAGACACACACACAGAGAGAGAGAGAGAGAAAGAAAGAGAGGAGGAGTCAACTCTTTTATGGCTTTCGTCTTTAGCACGTGTTAGACTACATTTGAGGTGTTTTGGATTTTTTTTTTTTTCCTTTCTTTTCAGGGGGGGGGCAATTTTGGGGGTTTTCTTTAGCATCAAGTATTCTGTCTAATATAAATACCATCTAAGTGCTAATTATTTGTATTTAGTTGCTTGAAGATATAATGGTAATAATCCTTAGTAAACAATTATAAGTTACCCGAAACCAAATAATTGCTTGCAAATTTTTTGGGTTAGATAGAAATACTTGAAACCATATAATTATGTATCAATTATTTTTTTGAAGCAATATAAGTATGTGCAAATTATTTGTATTAGATAAGAAAGTTTATCACAGTGCAAATGATTATAGACAAAAAAAAAATGCAATGTAACTTTGAAGATATTTTTATGATTATAATATTCATCATTATTACTGAGGGGATTGAAAAGTAATTCCTTATTTTAAAATACTCATCTATATTCCAAGATACAAATCCTAATAATAAATTATAAGAATTTTAAAATACCAAGTTACTTTTCAGTCAGCCTGCATAACCCACAAGGAGTTGATGTGCCATTAAATATACCTAAACTAATTCGTAATGCATTTCTATAGTAAAATCACTTGCAATTAACTTCTATAAGAAAATCACTTGTAATTAATTTCTATATCTATTACCATTTAGATTGAATTATGTAATAATTTGTACTTTTCCTTTCTTTTCAGACTCCAGTAAATCTGATGTCGTTCGATTGAAGGACATATATTGGCCTCCTGATGGTGTGTGTACGTACGTGTGTGTGTGTGTGTGCGTGCGTGTGCGCAAGCAGGAGAAGATAACCCCTTCCTTGCAGGGGTGGTTTCCCCTTTTTAGATGTGCTTATGGAGGTGATGAGCATACAACAACGATGATGATAATGCTGTGTGCATACATGTTTGCATATGTGTATATGTATGTATGTTGTGTGCATGAGGGTACTTGTATATACATGCATACCCCCCTCCCTTTTTTGTGTGTGTGTGTATGCATGTGTATGGTTGCAGCGGATTACTGTGCTGACGTATTGAACTGTCTGGATCTGTGGCCTTGTAATACCATTGCCTACAACTTGTTTGGGTCCTAACTCGCCATTATATAAAGTCCGATGGAGAAATAGACAAGGAAATCATTTATCAGTTGATTATATATTTTTTTTTTTTTTTTTTTTTTTATTTCTCTGATTGTCTCTATGTATGTTTAAAATCTTTTTTCTTTTTTCTTTTTAAAGGAAACAAAAAAAAGCTACCCAAAGTCTCACTGCTAAGATTGATATTTGTTGCCATTAGATAAGCAGTCATGTCTTTGTTCCGTTCTAAAATAAATATAATGACTGCAGAATTTTGATGATAGCTGAAAATTATTATTCGAACATGTTCATTAGTAACTAATTTAACTTATGAAGAATATACAAGATGTGTAAGATAAAGTAGTAAGATATCTGTATATTATTGGATTATAGTGACTTACACTAGTGCAACACTGATGTCATTCTCTGGGTCTACATAGTAAGATAACTGGTAACCATGCAAATTGCAGGTTTTATTTTCAGAGTAACTTCTCTTAGATTTTTTTTCTCGTCAGAAGATCCCCTTGAATCAACAGAGGTTTGAGTCTGAATCTTCCTTCTCCAGTTTTGATTTTGGAGTTAATTTCTAGAAGGGTTGCCTTCACTGTGGCTTTTTCATTAGACTGGAGCCTCCTTCTACCCCTCTGTAAGATGGGTCATTACTTAGCAACATCGGGTACTAGTTAGTCTTATGTGTCAGACTTAGCTAAACACTTAATAAATGAGAGCAGCTAATATTTAACAACAGTGGTCCAGTCTATAAACTTGGGCCTTTGTAGTTTGAGTGTGTTGTGCTGAAACAGGTGAACATCATTGCCTTAATAGAAAGGTGGTAGTAGACTTGTCCCTCCAGACTAATCTACTTTGTTTGGTGACATACAGTCAAGTCTTGCTGAAAGCATCAGTTCATATTAGATCTGTGAAGTTGTGCAGTGGTGAGCTTGTTCAATACTTAGTTGGGTGATCATTTAAGCAACAACAGGTATTGTAAGTAACCTTAGGCCTGTGTGCTGTATCTAAGCAAAGGTTAGTAAATAAGATAATCTAGTTGGTTCATGAAGTCATTCATTTTTTTTGTGTGTGTGTGGAATGTATGTCAAATTAAAGTTTTCAAGTTGATATTTTATTTTTATTTATACTTTATGTAAAAACTTGTCTATTTCTCTCTTTCATATATATATGAAAATATTTTGAGTCAACCCAAACAAGTTAATATGGGATCTCGACTGCTGGTTAGTAGTGCTGCCTACTGTGGACTTTTGGTGTATAGTTACTAAATAAGCACCTCTCTCAGTCCACATTTTTTTTTGTTTTTTTTTTCTTTTTTGAGAAAACAGACAAAAAAAATAAAAAAGGGAAAAAAGGTTTAAGGAAAAAAAAACTAAAATTTTATGGCTGAGCCATTATTAAAAAAATAAGATTAAAGAATAATGACTCATCGGGGTGGGGGTCATCATGGCCCAATTTTGAAACTTCTAAAACCTCTGCCTGATTTTTTTTTCTTTTTTTTTGGTTGAGGTCGGGGTGGGGATTTTTTTTTTTTTTTCTTTTCATTTATGAATTTTATTTTATTCTTATTTTATTTTTATCTTTTGTTTGTATCTTTTCTTTCTCTTCCCCACTTTTTTTTTTTTCTTTTTTTCAATTTTTAAAAATTTCTTTTTAATAAAAAAAATAAAAATTGACCCCATGTTTTTTTTTGTTTTTGTTTTTTTTGTTTTTAAAAAAAAAAAAAAAAAAAGTCTCCTCCCCTTTTCTTCCCTTCCACTTTCTCCCACTTCACCAAAGGTGTGTAGAAGACTGGTTAAAAAAGTACTGGTTGATACTTTCAACTTTTAGATTTGGGCTTTTATAAATAAAACCTTGTAAAATATTTTAAATGAATGAATAAACAACTGAGAATTCCTCCTACGCAATACAAATTTTAAAAATCTTGAAATAATTTTTAAAACAAAACCATCAACAACTATAAGGTTCCCTTTCTTCTTTAGATTAAAAAAAAAAAATCTTCGATCTTGGTCACCCTTCCCACCCAACTCTTAAGGGGGAAAAATATATATATATATATATATATATATATATATATATATATATATAAAATATCAGTTGAATTTTTGTTTTGCTTCTATTGTATACGATGCAATTTTCTTTTTTCAAAACAATCTGATCAACATCTCTTCTCCTTCTATATTACTCCCACTTCAATGACAGCCTTGGTTTGTGGTGTTTATAAAAAATGGTCTCCCTTTATCTTGTATCATATTAAAAATATGCCTTATTTAAAACTTTTGATGGCCTTTGTAATTTGTTCCAAGGTTGTAGAAATTAAAATTTAAAAAAAAAATGACTGACGACTTTTTAACTTACCCACACCCAATCCCATAATGAAACTTTTTTTTTTCTCTTTTGGGCTTGTCCATTTCATTGGTCACCCTCTTCACCAAGACCAACACTGCTGACCAACATCTCATGCCTATTTTTGCAATTCAATAGGGAAAAAAAGATGCAATGTGAGATTTATTAATGTTTTCTGCTTTCATTGTGAACAATTTTTAAAATATTTTCTGTTACCTTCATTGAGACAAGGAAAGAAAAAATATATTGTGCTGTCAAAATGTTCTAAATAAGGTGTTTTTGAAATATGACACATGGTAGAAAATACCCTAAAAATATTTTGTCTTAAAGCAAAAAAAAAAAAACAAAAAAAAAACTGCAAACAAGCCACCTACCCAAGGGGAAGGAGATGAGGTGGTATACCCCTAAATTAGGAGGGGTCCAATAAAAAAAAAAAAAAACTAAAAAAAAATTCCTGCTATAATTACCTTGTTTCTAATGTAAAAATTTACAAACCTGTAGGTTTTGAAATTCATCCTACATTTCTCTGTCGTTAGATGAAATTTATATATCCTATAATTATGTACAGTAAAAGAAAGAAAAAAAGAGCACATTGTAAAAATCTTACCTATACATACTATATACCCTGAATATACAAGTTAACCTGACCTTCTGTCATGAAAAAATAGCGGAAAAAAACAAAATATTATGATGATTTACTTAATTCCTTTATAGGTTGTTAAATAACAGGTTATAATATTTTATGGGTAAGTCAGAATATATATTAACCATAATAGACATTTTATGTCTACATGTTTTCTCCTGGATCCGTTCGAATTCCCGTATTACTTTTATCGTATTCGGGGGGAATTGATTTATGTATTGTCCATAGTTGTATGTATCCCTAGTACTTTCTGCCCGATACATACAACTATGGACAATACATAAATCAATCCCCCCCCCGAATACGATAAAAGTAATATGGGAATTCAAACGGATCCAGAAGAAAATATGTAGACATAAAATGTCTATTATGTTTAATGAAATTTGCATTAACGAAGAAATGCTGCCCATATATATATATATATATATATATATATTTTATTATACAGTGTGTGAAAACATGTTATACTCTGTCCTCATCAGCCACCAACCAGGGGTGCTACAACAGTTTTGGTGGCTAAGGTGGTACTGCCATCCCTAGTGCCACCAGCAGCTTTTACCACTGGACAGGGCATGAAGACAGAGTGATAGTTCCTCTTTCTAGCTTAATTTCATAATTAATATATATATATATATATATATATATAAAATTGTAACATTTTATTAGCAATAGAAATTCTGGTTACTTGTGTTCAAAGGGTTAAACTCTGAACCAAATTATTGATTTCTGTAGATGTCACCCAACAGATGTGTTATTTTGCTATTTTTTAAAAAACGTTATATCATTAATTTATCTACAATACAAATATTTGACAGCACTCAGAGGTACTGTACATTGGTAAGTTGTAAACTTAAAAATTTTTTTTTTTTTTAATTACTATTAGTTTTCTAAGTGATCTGTGGTAATAACACTTGTGACAAGTAATGGACTGATGGTCGGGAGGCCAGAATTTTTTTTTTTTTTGATTGGTTAGTTTTATTCAGTCAACTTTGTACTTGTTCACAACCCCTACAGAATATAATTCTGCCCATATACACTTGAGCTCCAGTCCTGATAAAATATCAAAATTAAGCAGGAATGAGCTTGTGTTTTGAGATGGGTACCACTTGGGAATTGCAGCTATTATAAGCAACCAAAAGGGTATCTAGTGTTAGTGAGTTCAATTTGATTTTCACTGAGTGCCCTATACTTATGGTCTTGTGCCAAGCTAAGCTCTGGAAATTACTTCATCTGCTGAGCTCTGTTTTAGCCTGGAAGATAATACCAATTAAAAAAAAACAAAAACAAACTTTTAGATTAAATTTCAGAATTGGTTTATTATTTTCAGTATCGAAAGATTTTTTTTTTTAATTCGTATAATATATATTTTCCTCTTGATTTGATTTGGCTATCTTAAATTTTTTTTTACCAAGCATCATATTTTGAATGTGCCTTTTTTTCTCCTCCTTTTGGTCAGTAGCTATATTGTTCTTGTTTATAAATCAAATTTTTTTTCTTTCTCACTTCTAACCAAAAAAAAAAAAGTTTCATTTAATACTGTTAAAAAGTAAAGGTCTCTAAAAAGTTCATTAATTCTATTTAAGATATGAAGTGAGGTAAAGAAAAAACAACCTATATTTGTAAATTCATATTTATCAATTATTGTATGTAAGTATGTATGTAAGTTAGTTCATTTTTTTTTAATGACCTGACAATGACTTGCTTGTTTTAATGGGAGAATTGTTGTTTTTTTTGTTTTTTTTTTTTTGTTTGTTTGTTTTTTCTCTCTCTTCATTTTTGTGATTAGAAACTTTAAAGAAATGAATAAAAAAAGAAACCCCAAAATATTCAGGTATTGTATTTATCTTTATCTGTTCTGTCCCTCTGGCAAATTATATTTTTGTGAATTCTTAGTTGTTGTTAAACAAATGTTGTGGTTTAAATGCGTTGTTAATGTCAGAGAAAGTTGTCGCCTTTTTATTGGATTATCAGAAATAGTTTAACATTAAACTGAATTTAAAAATAATGTGGTGAACAATAACATGCATAAAGTAATAATGACAATAAAAATTATTTTACCATTTAGGTAAAAGGTGGTTAATTTTGGTGTGGCTTGTGTGTAGGAGTTCAGCAGCTTTTTCATCTGGAGGAAGTCAGAACTAAAAGAGGCTGGGACTTTAGGACCTTTTGTCTTTTACATCTCCAAGCTACTACTGTTGCTATCATCCATGTGTTAAGATTCTACAATGTGATACCAATGTATGATCATACATTGTCTTGTCAAGATTCATAACTTTTAAAAGGTTATGTGACGGTTCTCCATGTGAAATAAAATTCAGAGACATGAAAAAACAGATCTAAAATCAGGACAGAAATGCTGCCCATTTGAAAAGTGAGCAGGTTGTGTGTGTTATATAAATTAGAAATTTTAAAAAGGCGTTGAGAGTGTGCAAGGTGTGGGGAGAAAGAAAGATTTGAAAATCCATAGTCTATTTAAAAAAAAAAATCATCTCATTGAAACTAGAATTATCTGATTTTTTTCATGGATAATAGTCAGTGTGTGTGTGTGTGTGTGTGTGTAATGAGTAAATATATATAAAATTAGGCAGCATTCCCTCGTTCAAACAAGTTTTGATGAAATAATATAGACACATGTAAGAGAAAAAGACTTGAAAAATCCATAGTTTATTTAAAAAAAAGAATATATATGTGTGTATGAATAAATAAATATATATATATATATATATATATATATATATATATATATGTGTGTGTGTATGAATCTATATATATGTATGTGTGTGTATGAAAATATATATATATATATATATATATATATATGAATATATATGTGTGTGTATGAAATATGCAGCATTCCCTCGTTCAAACAAGTTTTGATTAAATGATATAGACATAGGTTATCTTTACAATTTCATCAAGATCCTTTCCAACTTCCTGACCAGTGTTCTAATTTCTGGTTTAAATTGATAGATAGATTTACTAGCTTTTTCTTCCTAACCGTTTTTGGACCCTTCATAGGCTATCATTGGGGGGGGGGGGTATTCACAAATGCAAAGAATATTTTTTTTAAATTGCTAAAACCTGATGGAGTTGTCTTTTCTTTTTTTTTTTTTTAACTAGTGGAGTGAAATGGAATTTGTGTGCATGTAATTTCATAGAAAATCAATGTTAAAAGAGGACAAGAAGCTCATATCTATATATAGTTAAAAACTAAACATCTGGCTGATTTTCTCTGATAGGGTCAGCTTGGTGATGGGAGTATGATGTTGAAAGACTTGAAACTTCCCAATGACCCCAGCAAAAGACATCACTGACGATGACCTCCGGTGCCCCAAAAGTAGCAAAGAGTGTATATTCAAAGTGTGTGTATGCATGTGTATATATATATATATATATATACACACACACACACATGTACTTTTTTTTTCTAAATACTGTCTCACTTGAGGATTGACTACATGAAACTCGGTCATGGGTTTTTATCCTATTTTATTATATTGTTATAGTGCTCTGTCTTTTCGTGCATTGAGCACTGTAAAGATTTTATGGATTAATAATACTTTAGTGTAAAATTTTAATCACACATGCTCACACAATGTGTGTATGTGTGTGTGTGTGTGTGTATATATATATATATATATATATATATATATATATATATATATATATATATATACACTTTATTAAACAATATAGACATCTTTTATCTACACATTTTTTGTATATATCCTTTTGAGTTGCTGCATTGATTTTATGGTATCTGGCTGGAATTGGTTAATGAAACTCCCATTATTAATTGGTTCCTTAGTACTTTTTGCCCGATCTTGGGCCATCATCAGGGGTGTGTATATTGCAAAAGCGATGTGACCTTTGTATGTACATTACTACTTTGTTTGTGTTGAGCATATATTATTCATACTAGTGTGTTGTTGGAGTATTTATCTTTAAATTTGGTTCTATAAGTAACAACAATGGCTAAAGACATAATTTCACATCTAGTGAAGCATTAACCAAGTCTGTCATAAGTAGTTAACAAGTATTTTAGTGTTTGGAAAGTAATAGCCTTTCTTCTAGAAAGGATATAAAAAACATTCATCATCAAAAATGTTAAATGAACAGGAAGGCAAATTCTTGATTCCACATCTAAAAAAAAAAAAGTTTGAAAGACCATTTTCAAATTCTTCAATTCTGAATATTTTGTCACTTAGGAAAATCTGTTGGCGCTAAATCTGTTGAGTATGGCAGGTGTGGAAGAATTTATTATCTTAACGGTCTTATCTTAGGTTTGTTGGGCAGAATCTGCCCTTGAATAATTCTAAATGCGGTTTTGTACCATTTAACCTTGGTTGGTTGACTTAGAGTGATAGAATACATAACTTCTTTTCAAATGCCTTGATATAAACCTAAAACTTTGTCATTTGTCGGTCTATTCTTAACCTTCATGCTGTTTAAAGTTAGTGAACTGATGCCTAAGGGCTGAGCAACAAATATTGGCAACCTAGAAAGGAAATAGTGTACATATATTAATATATATTTCTTTAAGAAAAAACAAAAACCGGTCACATTAGGATTATAAATTTATTTCCATCCGGTTATGGATAAAATGTCAGTTACATTGAGCTCTTTACCAGGAAAATTTAAATGTTCACTGTTGAATGTTTTTTTTTTTTTTTTTGTCCTGATGGAATTACTCCCAACTCTGGTTTAACTGGACCAAATAATACTTAGGGGAAGAATTAAGATTTTATTTAGCATGTCTGTAGTGTGTGTACATATATATATATATATATATATATATATATATATATATATATATATATATATATATATATATATATGGGAAGAATTAAGATTTTATTTAGTGTGTCTGTATGTGTATATATATATATATATATATATATATATATATAGACTGTACTATTAATTCACTAGAATGATTTCATAAGCAGCAAACAATTTGGGGAGGGGAGTGGGGAGAAATAAATGTTATGGAATTTAAGCAAAAAACCAATATATTTCATGACAGGACTTTTTTTTTTCGTTCTATACACTCTTGGCAAATTTTCAAAGGAGACTTCCCTCTGTCCATTTTTGTGACACTACCCTCAAAAATATTCGGGTATTGAATTTTCTATTATGCCTCTGATCCACACCTAGAATTTAACAGTACCCTCAAATGCTGATGTTTTGAACATATATTTTAGAATAAATGAATCCTCTAAAAAACCTTAAGCCAATGTTAGCAAGAAAAATTTCTGTGTTCTAAACTGTATCTCACTGACCCCTTAAGGAGGTGTCCCCGTGGCTAGACTGCAACATTGTAGTAAGCAATTTCAGACATACCCTGGAGAAAGGTATGAAGCCCTTTATCCCACCAGCTATGGGTTAAATAGTACCACTACTGTATTTCTAAAAAAAAAATGGCTTTGTTATTGGATAACCCATAAAGGTTGATATGCCATTAAACAAAGAAACTGAAACTAATCTATTACTGTTCCTATCTATTCTTTCTAGGTGAGGCTTAGAACATTTTGAATGACAATTCTAGTACAACTACTGTTCTTCTTTGGCATTAAATAACCCATAAAGGTGGATATGCCATTATACAAAGAATTGAAGATTTTTATAATAGATAAGTCCATAAATACATTTTAGGTATTTATAGGAGCTCTTCAGTGATGTCCTGCCTTCACTGCCGATTTCAGGTCATTAAACATCATATCGGCTCCGGCTGTAACTCCGACTTGGGTCTGGAAGTACCAAACAGGCTCCTTAATTTTGTACTACTTTTTTTTTTTTTTTTTTTTTTTTCCAGAATTTGTACTTTTCATTGTTAACTTTAGCCAATGGGAAGAGTTCTTTTTCCCTCCCTTGCCCATTTAATGACAAATCTGAGTCCCCCCCCTTCTTTGATCTTTGGTCACGGCTGCACTTTTCTGGTATGCTTGTCTATTTTTCTTTCTTCACAAAACTTAGTCCTTTATTTTGAATCGCTAATACTAATTCTACTTTCTTGCCGCTGTTTGACTTAATTTTAAACAAAATTTACAATTCAACTGGTCTATAACTAGCTATACCCTTTCCGAAAATTTTATCAAAACTACCTTTTACTCGTCACTGATAATCTATTCCTATATCCAAAAATTAAAACTAAACCAGTTATACCAGTCATCTTTTACTATTCTTTAAAACCCTCGGACTCTATAAAGATTTTTGCTGAAATAATTACTGACTACTGATCAGATGAATCTAACTAAAACCGTATGAAACCATTTGATTAAGAAATCTCAAGAAAGCCTATAGAAAAGCAAAAGGAACAGAGGAAAGCCAACCACTTGAATAAATTCATTCAGTTCTAATTGTTATTGTTTTACATTTTGACACAGTGTAAGTGTTAGGTAGAAAATTGTCTATATAGGTTGTAAACAAATGGTAGAAAATTGTCTATATTAAGTTGTAAACAAATGGTAGAAAATTGTCTATATTAAGTTGTAAACAAATGGTAGAAAATTGTCTATATTAAGTTGTAAACAAATGGTAGAAAATTGTCTATATTAGGTTGTAAACAAATGGTAGAAAATTGTCTGTATTAGGTTGTAAACAAATGGTAGAAAATTGTCTGTATGAGGTTGTAAACAAATGGTAGAAAATTGTCTGTATGAGGTTGTAAACAAATGGTAGAAAATTGTCTGTATGAGGTTGTAAACAAATGGTAGAAAATTGTCTGTATGAGGTTGTAAACAAATGGTAGAAAATTGTCTGTATGAGGTTGTAAACAAATGGTAGAAAATTGTCTGTATTAGGTTGTAAACAAATGGTAGAAAATTGTCTGTATTAGGTTGTAAACAAATGGTAGAAAATTGTCTGTATTAGGTTGTAAACAAATGGTAGAAAATTGTCTGTATTAGGTTGTAAACAAATGGTAGAAAATTGTTTGTATTAGGTTGTAAACAAATGGTAGAAAATTGTCTGTATTAGGTTGTAAACAAATGGTAGAAAATTGTCTGTATTAGGTTGTAAACAAATGGTAGAAAATTGTCTGTATTAGGTTGTAAACAAATGGTAGAAAATTGTCTGTATTAGGTTGTAAACAAATGGTAGAAAATTGTCTATATTAAGTTGTAAACAGATGGTAGAAAATTGTCTGTATTAGGTTGTAAACAAATGGTAGAAAATTGTCTATATTAAGTTGTAAACAGATGGTAGAAAATTATCTATATAGGTTGTAAACAAATGGTAGAAACTTATATGATAACTTTTTAATCCATTTTAACCTAAAGTTTTAAATTTCTGATTTTTAATGAAATTAATAAGGAAGCACATAAAAATAGTTAGTAAAGACACTGAAACATTTCTTTAACCTTTATGGCTGTAAATACCAACATGAATTTTATTAATGCAAAAGTAAAGTTGGTGACTAAAGTAGAGGGTGACCTGAAAGCTCCCTTTTCAATAGCTACTATACCAAGGTGTAAAGGAGGGTGCTACTCCTTTTCCTGGATTGCTCCACTTTACCCTTGGTTTGTACCTTATAATGCTGAGTGTTAAGCAAGGAGGCATCAAGTACCCTTTTTTTTTTTTTTTTTTTTTTTTTTTTTAGTCTTTGGTATGACTCAACCTGGGATTGAACCCAGGTCTCCCAAGCCATTGGTGAACACTCTAACCATCATGCCAATAAAGTATACATTGAACTAACCAAAATATAAGTTGGTTGGTTGGTTGGATGTTTGTATCAACCCTTTTCGGGTAATTTAATGTCAAATTAAGTCATTTTGATAGTTTCAAACAATTCAGTTTAGTATAAGTATAGTTTTTTTGTTAAAAAATACAAAAACAGTTAATTTTAAACAATTCAGTTTAGCATAAGTACACAGTTTAATCTATTTGACCTATAGTGAAGACACTATCAAGCGCTCCCACTCCATGTTAGAGTGAACCCGGGAGTGATGGCATAGAAGGGTACTCTACATTCCCCAAAGCTCCAACATTACTGAAGCCTCACCACCAGATTGTTTAGTGTCATATCCAGGATACTCATTGGGGTAGTCTTATCCCTCTGCAAAGATGCAGTCAGTGTATTTCTACAGCCCCAGCCAACTGAGCCTACCAAAATGTAAGTATTTAATGAGATCTTCATATTTATATAAACTGTCCTCACATGAAGATATTGGTAGAAAAGAAAAAAAAGGAATGTGAGATGTAAGCAAAGTTTTTGTGTGCAGAAATGTGGAAAAAGACTCCTTCATATGGGTGTGTCTATATATATATATATATATATATATATATATATATATAAGTTGGTGACTGTAGTAGATGGCAACCCGAAGGATCCTTTTTTGATAGCTACTACACCAAGGTGTAGGGGAGGGCACTACTCTTTTCCCTGGATTGCTCCACTTTACCTTTGATCCTCACCTTATAATGTTGAGTGTTAAGCAAGGAAGCATCAAGTACCATTTTTTTGAGTTTTTGGTATGACTCAACTGGGTTTGAACTCAGTCTCCTGGGCCATTAATGAACACTCTAACCATTATACCAATGTCCAATATATATATATATATATATATATATATATATATATATATATATATATATATATATATATTATTTTTTTTTTTTTTATTATTATCTTTAAGAAAAAACCAAAGACCGGTTACTTTAGGATTATAAATTTATTTCCATCCTCTTATGTGTTTCTGATGTAAACCAAAAACATGAAGAAAAATATAACAGGACTTCTTCAGATCTTATGGATAAAATAAACCAGAATAGACACTGTGGTGAGGGGTGAAGAGTTATCTCCTCGTTTTTTTTCACTTCCGTTTTTTTATTTATTTATTTTTATTTAATTTTACTGTCGGTTGGAATTATAGTAATTTAACTTTTTTATTTTTCTATTTATTTTCTTTTTTAGCTAAGTTCGATAATTAAAGTAACCGGTCTTTGGTTTTTTTCTTAAAGTATTGCTCTGTAATATTAATTACATTACATTGAGCTCTCTACCAGGAAAATTTAAATGTTCAGTTTTTGAATGATTTTCTTGTCCTGAATGAATTACTCTCAACTCTGGTTTAACTGGACCGAATAATACTACTCTATATATATATATATATATATATATATATATAATGAAAAAAAAAAACTTCTTTATATGTCAGTCCTTAGTATGAGAAATAGTCAAAACGTATCTTTAACTCTTATTTATAAAAGATAAATTGTTTGATAACTTATTTATCCAACTTCTCTACATGGTAGGATATGACGCAAGGTCAATTTTTAAAGCTGAGTAAAATAGGTGTGAATTCAAAGTTTTTCTTCTAGGTTGGTTGCAATACCAAGACTAAAGAGCCTAGTCTGCTTTACTATTTACCCATACCTATAGGGGGAATTGTTTGATTCTTATCTTTCTTGAAAGTATTAGTGCTATGTGAAATACCAATAGCCTTGTCAAGGATTTGAACCCTGGTTGCTGTGTCCATTTTCTACAATGTTAATGTTAACTGCCTCAAAGGAACAGGTCTTACGCAACTAAAACAATACTCTGCAGATTGTTGAAATTTGAAATCTGTTCTAAATTTCTGCTGAAACCAGAATACAGGTTGGTTGTTGTTTTTATTTTTTATGGCAAATCCGACCCTAGGTAATTTAATACCAAAGTCATTTTTACAAGTAACTTCTTAGTTAATACTTTGCTAACTGTTAAATTCATTAACTCCTATTTCAAAATTATTCCCATCTAATACAAATAATTTGCTCATGAGTCCTGCAGAAAGTGATGGATGATAGAGACGAATGATGAGAGAAAGAGTCGGGGAAATCCATGCTAGCAGCATGACGTGATGATATAGTTTCATATAGATTTTTATGTAAACCCTCCTCCGTATACAGTTTGTGACACAAGGTTAATTTTTAAGTGGAGTACAGCTGGCTTCCTAACTAAGGGTTAAGAATCCAGTCTGCCTTACTATTTACCTATGTCTGGGTGTGTGGGTGTAGAACATGGATTCATACTTTTTCTAAGTGTATTGTATAGTTTCAAGTATTCCTATCGAATACTTTGTAAGCACTCGGATGTTTACAGTCACTTAAGTGGATAAACACATCATACTTAGTTACAATATCAATGTATTAATTTAGTTCAAAATCATTTCAAACAGATTGGATATATATATATATATATATAATCTCAAGAAAAAAACAATAAACTGTTCAAATTAGGATTATAAATTTATAATCATAATGTGACCGGTTTGTCGTTTTTTTCTTAATGAAATTATTGCTCTGTAATGTCTGTTACATTGAGCTCTTTACCAGGAAAATTTAAATGTTCACTTTTGAATAGTTTTCTTGTCCTGATGGAATTACTCCAAACTCTGGTTTAACTGGACCAAATAATACATATATATATATATGAGTCCTTAGAGAGTAATAGAAATTGTCAAAATGTATCTTTTAATCACTCTTGAATAGTTTCCTTGTCCTGATGGAATTACTCCAAACTCTGGTTTAACTGGACCAAATAATACCTATATATATATATATATATATATATATATATATATGAGTCCTTAGAGAGTAATAGAAATTGTCAAAATGTATCTTTTAATAGTGAAAGATAAACAGAACATTTTAAAATTAAAAAGAAAGCATCCTTTTACTATTAAAATTGAGCTGTGGGCCAACTTTATAGTTACCCACCCCTCCACATGAACAGGATGCAACACAAGGTCCATTTTTTTTTTTTTTTTTTTTTTAAACAGTTTAATAGGTTTGAATTCAGAGTTTTCCTTCTAAACAAATTGCCATACCTGTCTACCCTACTATTTACCCATAGCTAGCGGGAGAAAACTTGGATTCATACCTTTCCCAAGGGTATTAACCCTATGTGAAATGTAGACAGTCTTGGCAGGATTTGAACTTGTGGTGTTGTGTCCCTTTCTTATGATGGTAACTGCGAACTTCCTGTAAGATGTGGTAATCTCCTACCACTCACCTCTCTCCATAATACTTTAATGCATGCGAGTTGGTGGGGGTCTCATATACCCTTTACCCTTCATTCATTTCTTTTTCCTCTCCTCAAAGCTTCAAAGAATTTACAATACAAAATTTGACACTGTCTTTTTTTTCTTGTATTGTTGTGAATCTAGATTTAAAAAAAGGTTAAGGGTACCACAAAACTACCCAGTTCCCTCAGCCATTGCTGCGGATATCAAAACATACCCCTGATTCTACCCTGTACTGTGAATGGACAGTTGCTGTGTGAGGATAGTTTTCCTGCTATAAATGGAATGGCAGAAAATTAGTTGGAAATTTTGCTTCCCTGCAAAACTATTTGCCCAACTTGGCCTAGTTTGGACAAGGCCATGAAAATGGGAGTACTTAGTGAGGATCAAACACACTATAGTAGTAATGATCTGAGAGATTAGTTTGCTATCCACTGTGAGATGTCTATGGACAAAGCTATGAAAATGGGGCACTCAGTGAGAATCAAATTCATTATAGGATTCTGTAAGATTAGCTAACTAACTATTTACAACCTGATGATTCCTGATTTACCTTGTTTTAACAAAACAGCTGAGAAACCTGCTTGTAAAATTTGCTATTAAATGACTTTAAAAAATTTTTAAAGATTTTTTTTATTTAAGATTAAAAAAAATTTTTTTTTTACTTATTTATTTTGAATATTTGGAGCTGGATTCAATGATGTGGACAGTTCCACACTACTAGTTGACCTGTCCACTGCACTGTGTCCATCTCCTACCCTCCCTGTGGCCACCAACAAAAATGCAACAGAAAGACAAGTGCTGTCATTTATGGACAGACAACCAACTCCTCAGCCTTGAGGTTGGGAGCCAAGAGCGTAGTGTCTGTCAGCATCTCAGCCGTGTTCATCATCAGGCGGTATGCGAGAGAGAGAGAGTGAAAAAAGTATGCTTGGTTCTGGGGTTTCCAATCTTGGAACAGCACCTTCCCATTGCACCAAGGATGAGGATCAGTGAAGTCTGATCTCTTTGACATTGGTTGTGGGGACTGGGCAGTTTTTGTCTTTGCCCACAGGTATGTATTCATCCAACCCCTTCACCATGGACAGGATGTGGCACAAGGTCAGTTTTTCAGCAGAGTAAAGCTGGTTTGAATTCAGAGTTCTCATCCTAGACTGGTTTTCTAACCAAGGCTAAAGAGCCCAGTCTGCCTGACTATTTACCCATAGCTTGAGGGAGAACAGAAGGATCCATGCCTTTCCTAAAAGACATTAGTGTGAAGTAAGGCACAAACAGCCTCGTTCAGGATTTGAGCTCGGGTCTTCAAATTCATTTCTTATTCTGGTAGTTGTTGAACTAAGTGCCAACAAGTCTGCATGTGGGTTTCCTCCCACCCCTAAAACTGATCCTGTGTTGCATACTAGGTAGTTAAATAGTGACATGTGCTGTCATTCTAAGAACATTGCGGATTTTATAGACACAATGTTTGTCATAAGAAGAAAAAATAGACAAAACGAAAGAAACCTAACATAAGCGATAAAAATCCCTGACTGGGAATCAGGAGATGGGAAAATACCACTATCTTGATTCTTTATCATCGGACTCTTACCGACAATAGGATCTTTGGAAATCCTAATCTTAACCTTCACATACAAACATGGTCACTTGTTTTTTGTTTTTTTTCTTGTTTTTTTTGTTTAATTTTTTTTTAACTCATTCGCTGTTTTTTTTTCATTTGTATCCAATTCAGACAGATATTTCATTTCTCACTTGTCTAAGAAAATTATTCTCATCTTCATTTTTTTTTTTTTAATTTAAAATTCTGTATATTCCTTCTTCCTCTTTCCCAGGTTTCTCAGATAATGTTGCCTAACAAGGTGTGAATAAGAGTGGGGAGTTAATTGATATTTCTATATTAACTGTAGATCTATTTCTGTGTGTACATATTCAGGCACTTCTAAACTCGAGTGGTCCTCCTCCCCGTGCATTTGATCTGGTTTCAGTTATCAAAGACAAACCCAATAATAAAACAAGTGAAGTGAGCCTGGCTATTTGGGTCAATACCAAATGTTTCTCTCATGAGGTAATAGATTTTCGTATTCTTTTTTGATAGGCTATGAAATTTTATCCTCCAACTTGGAGTATTTTAAGAGTTAGTTTTATGGCATGCCAACCCTTGTTGGACTATTTATTGCCAAAGTCTTTTTTTCCCCTAACAAATCATATGGTTTCAACTAATTATTCCTGTTTCATAATGATTTGTTTGCACACAGCTATATACGGTTTCAAGTATTCCTATCCAACACAAGTAATTTTCACACAGATCTAATTGACCCATACATAGGACTCTAACAAGTACTACCACCCTGGGTCTGAGTGGATCTGGGAGTAATGGTACTATCACTTGTACTTTTTAAAATTTCACTATTCTTAATACAAATAATTTACAGTTCTATGATTTCAAGTAACTAATAATAATCCTTAGTAAACAATTCTAGCTTCAAGTAACTATTCTTAATACAAATAATTTACAGTTCTATGATTTCAAGTAACTAATAATAATAATCCTTAGTAAACAATTCTAGCTTCAAGTAACTATTCTTAATACAAATAATTAAACAGATAGATTTGACCGAGAGACGAGATGCTAGTAAGTACAACCACTAGTATTCTTCAAAATTTTACTTATTTTTATAATCACTTTTTTTCCACACTGTTGTAATATCAAGTATTCCTATCTAATACTAATAATTTGTACAGTTATATGGTTTAAAATATTTCAAAAATTGATAATTCAAGCAAATATATGGTTTCAAGTAACTTCCTATTTGATAATCATTTGTTTTCAAATGGTCATATGGTTTAAAGTATTCCTATCTAATACAAATAAATTTCAAACAAATCTCTATAGGTGGGACCCTAACAGGTACTATCACTCCAAGTCAGGGTGAAACTGGGAGTAATGGCAATAAAGTGGTACTCCACAGAGCTCCAGATATGGAGCCTCACCATTAGATGTAGTTTTGTCATATCCAGAATACTTTTAGGAGTGTCTTATCTCTCCACTGAAGATAATTGCATATTCTGTGCCTTGCCATCAGGGCTTTACGCTAACTAAAATCTTGGATATGACGAGCTATTTTTGTTGTTATAAAAAACTTACAGATATAAATTGGATTATTGTTATAGATTGCCCATGGAGAAGCAGGGACGAGCTCATAAGTGATGTACTCCTATGGACCCCCACATATGGTCAGGCAAAAGCAGGACGACCAGCTTGAACATACATCCAGCAGCTATGTGAGGATTCGGGATGTGGCCCTGAAGACCTGCCAGAGGCGATGAACGATAGGGAGAAGTGGTGAGAGAGGGTCAGGAATATCCGTGCTAGAGGCACAACATGATGATATTAATAAAGACTCATTATAAGTCTCATTAGAAGGATTTGATTTTAATACCATATCAACCCATCTTAGGGTTATTCCATACCTTGTGGTTAGGGAATTATGTTCATATTTTTATTTTTTTGGGCAGTTGTTTTTTAAGGTTTATTTTTGCACACAGTCCTATCAAATACAAATAATTTTTAAACAGATCTACTTGACTTATACAGTGGACCTGTAAGTAATGGCAATAAAAGGAAGGTTCAGTATTGTAGCCTCACCATCAGATGCAATTCAGTTATAAACCTGAATAATAATAAATGTTCTGTATGAGTTTGTCAAATCAATTGGAGTTTTGGTTGTATATAAAATTGATAATACTTTAATTTTCCTCTCATAAATAAAAGGTGTATTTTATTTATATGAGGGTCATTTCATAATTAAGAGGCAATTTTTTTTTGTGGGGGTGGAGCAAGTTTTTTTTTTTTTTCTTCTTTCATAAATGTAAACTCTGTATTGTTTGGAATTGCAAAAATTATTTAAATCTGGAGAAAAATATGTTTTAAGGCTATTTAAAATGGCAGCAAATTGAACAGAGGTCTGTTGTCAAAGCTTTGGTGGATGAAAAGTGCAAACCATGTGGAATTTATAGATGAATGTGTGATGTGTACGAAGAAGCATGTCTTAGTAAAAACAAATATTTGCGAATGGGTTTAATATGAGTTTGCTATGACAAACCAAAGTTGAAAAGACAGTCTATCGAGTGGAAGCACATTGGCTTTCCAATAAAGACTTTGTTCTGCATGAAGCAGTCAGGAAAGGTGGTGCTGAGTCTTCTGGGACATGAAAGGACCCATCACTATTGATTTCCTTGATAAAGGTGCAACTGTAAACAGTGCTTCCCATTGCCAGCTCCTTCGGCCAAATTCACTTTATTTGAATGACCCTTTTATGATTTGATAATGAGTTTTTGAAGAAAAGATCCTATCTGCGTTTATGTAACAGAAAAAAAAAATTGTTCCAGATGAACTATCTCATTGATTTATAAGTACAGTGGCTGTGCTACTGTGACTAAAGAAAAATATGGACTTAGATAGCATCCCAGGTTCAAATCCTGGCAAAGATAGTTGGTATTCACTTTTCAGTAATGTCCTTGAGGGAAGATATGAATCCACCTTACCTTATAATTCAGCTCCAAGATTACTTAGGCTGAGATGGGTTGTTGAATGTATTTTATGGCACATCAATCCTTGTTAGTTATTTGATGCTAAATCCTGTTTTTTATATATATGATTTGCAAATGAATAGTTTGGAGGTAACATTTTTAGTTGTGCCAGAGCTCATTTGTTTGCGCATAGCTAAATGGTTTCCATAGATGGGACAAGAGGCAGTAATGCTCTTGGAGAAAGGCATGAATCCACCTTTCCCTACAAGTAAAAAAAAACTAACATAATCTATTTGGTAAGGTGGTCCACTGTAGCTGAGGACCATGATACTAGGTCTCACCACCAATCATGTCTCCACTTTCGAAAATATATGCAGGGCCACCCTCAAGGACAAAAGGCACAGGAGGAAGGACTGCAACACTTTACCATAAAACTTTGACCAAACTTTCCACTGTACCCATGCCTGCCTGTCCCACATTGGCTTTGTCAGTCACAAGCGTGCCTGCAGTCAATATGGACCACCCTCTTCTTAATCTTCATTCATGAAGCCAAGCCTTAAAAAAAAAAAAAAATATATATATATATATATATATAAAAAATGAAATAGTGGAACTTTTGTAAATGTGAGTGCTGAAATGGTTAAGTACTACTGGCATGCAGAGTTCAAATCCTGTCTGAGATAGATTTGTTAGGTTTTATGGCACATCAACCATTGTTGGTTATTTAATGCCAAATCTTTTTTTACATATATATTGACTTTATGATTTTGTAGATACAAACAGTTAAATGATATAACCGTTCTAAGTCATTTGTTTCCATAGTTTAAATGTAGAACAATTCTTTTTGGTTGTCTGTCCATGTTGGTGGTGGGGGTGATTTAAAAAAAAAAAAAAAAAATAAAATAACCATGTATTTTTTCCCTTTTATCCATAAACTGTCACCATTCAGGCCAAATTGAGTCCATTCATTGTTCCTCTAGTGCAGATTAGGCTGTCTTAGCCTCCGTTGGTAACCAGTCTAGAAGAAGGACAACTGATTTAAGCTGTGGGTGTAAAATAACCAATTAGGGCCTAACACCGCCACCCATAATGGTTGGTTCCCAAGTTCAAGAATTCTTGACCCATGAAGACAGTTCAAATTTGACTGCTCATTTATAGATCAATTCATTGCATCCCCCCAGAAAATGGGGACATGAGGGAGGAAGAAGTTGGAAGATTAGATCTGGAATAGACTGGCCTGTCTTTTGCTGAGTCCCAGAGTATGGCTTGCAACAGAAAAAAGATGGCCTCCTTATCCTCCCAGCTTTGGGTTAAATAGTACCACTACTGTTCTTCTAGAAGGATGGCTTTGGCATTAAATAACCCAAGAAGGAGGATATGCTATTAAACAAAGAAGATGGTGATTGTCAGTCATCAGTGGGGCCTTTACACACACCTCCACCTGGGGTTTATGAAACACACACATACACATATATATATATATATATATATATATATATATATATATAGTCATCCACAGACAGATCTGTTTCATTCTATCAGAACTCATCAGTGTGGCTAGACATATTAGCTTCCTGTAGCTGGGATCGAAACCCAGTTAACTCAAACGCCAATCCAAGCTTCTAACTATTCAGCCATGAGGAGCTAGTAGCATCGAAGTAAATTTTAAATGGTTATATATATATATATATATATTACTTGCACCCACATTAACTCACATCTAATATGATGAGCACATTGGCATTCTAACATATATAGAATATAACTTTATTGGAATATTTTTACACATTGGTGACTACAGCTGCTTGTAGTATCTGTTAGTATCACAAATACTTGGTGCATACCCCAACTGTTACTTCACAAAGATGGATACTATAACCTAGCTTGGTTCAGAGTCTCTGCAGCATATCCAACATAACCGAGTGTATTGCTTCAATCATGCATTTTTACATAGCATCAAGGTTTGTGGGTCGTAGAGGTACATAAACTCTGTCTTTCATGTACCTTCACCTAAGGGGGGAAAAAAAAGGCAAAAACAGGAGGCAATTTGCAAATTTTGTTTAACGCAGCGAATTTATCTGTTTGGCTGGTGCAAAATTGATAAATCAATGGCTGTGAATCATTTGTGTTATGTGATGGCACCATATTTATAAATGTATTCCAATAAGTTTTTGTGTTATGACTACTTGAAATTGAGAAGCGTTTTATGTACTTCCCTTGTATATTGCAAGTTTTGGCTTTGTTACCTCTGCATCTATTTAGAGATTCTAGACTATTAGTAAATGATGAGGATAGTGAAATTTTTGGAGGTGCCGTTGTGTAATGGTTATAGTCATAGGAAATGGACATGGTGACACGAGTTCAAATCCTGGAGGAGACTGATTGCATTTTCACTTAGCACTAATACCCTTGGGAAAGGTATGAATCCAATTATTTTCTCTCCAGCTATGGGTAAATAGTAAGGCAGACTGGGTTCTTCAGCCTTGGTGAGGCAATTAGTCTAGGAGAAGGAAAACTCTGAATTCAAACCTGTTAAACTCTGCTTAAAAATTGACCTTGTGTCATATCCTGCCCGGGTTGGTAAATATGGATAGTGAAATTTTTGATTATCTTGTTGGGATATTTTATTATAATGTCACACAAAAATATCCCTATTTCAAAGAGTTGATAACACACACACACACTTTTCAGTGTAAAACATAAAACTTTTTAAAGACATTTCATTCAGTATTTTTTTTCGGATACTTGGTATATTTAAATGCATGTGTGGTGCAGTGGTTAACATTATAGCAAACAGACTCAACGTCCTGAGTTCAAATCCTTGATGAAGTTGATTATGTTTTACTTTAATCTAATACTCTTGGGAAAGCCCTGAATTCATCTTTTTTTCTTCTCCTCAGCTATAGGTAATAGTAGGGAAGACTGGGCTTTTTAGCCATGGTACAGAAACTGGCCGAGTAGAAAACTCTGAATTCTGACCGGCTGTACTTCATTTCAAAATGGATGGTATTGCATCCTGGCTGTGATGAAGGGTTTGAGTAAGTCATACTCAGTACATTGAAACCCACCTGCCACAAAAAGTATATGTTTGCTTAATATCCTTGATTGTAGTTATATATATTTTATGGGGAGTACAAAATTTTATTACACTCACAAATAGACCAATTTTAATCATTTTTATCCCTCCCTTTCTATTTAACTATTCTATGCCCCTCCCTATTACTATCTAATTTACCCCTCCCTTTTCTAACTGGCATATTTTTTTTTTTTTTTTTTACCTCATTACACAGTCCTTGCCCCTTTTCCTTAATCAACTTTTCCTCGTTTCAACTGTGATCAGGGAGGACCTGTTAGTTGATTTTATTTTTTAAAAATGATTAAA